>VWZZ01006818.1:0-20621 GCA_013399095.1 Psophia crepitans
CTCTCTTTCTCTCTCTCTCTCTGATATTTAAGTTGTTTGGTGTAGCTTTTGATCACAGTTTGTTAATAACTTGGAATTAAGCACACCATTGTGTTCGTTCAGGATTATTATTTGAGACATGCACAATCTTCAAGGGGAATTGCTATTCATTTCTTGATCATAACAATAATTTTGGCATTTATTTTTGCTGAATTTAGCTCTTTTTCCAACATGAAAAACCTTTTCATCTAAACACAAAGACAAGTAGACTGCAGGCCCTTTTTTAGTTAAGGGTGGTTCCTACTGACCTGTTTGATCAATTCTTTAATCAGTTCTGCAGCTCTTTAAACGTTATATACTTTACTTTTTTTCATAAACTTTCACCATCTGAAAAGAGCTCCTTGTTAGGTCCCAAAGTTTCTGCTTTCTGATTTATTTGTTGACTCCATAAAGGAAATAGAAAGTTTTAAAAAGAATGAATGTTGTGGTTTTACCCCAGCTGGCAGCTGAGCACCACATAGATGCACGCTCAATTCCCCTCATTGGAAAGGGAGAGAGAATCAGAAAAGTGAAAGTGAGAAAACTCGTGGGTTCAGATACAAAAGTTTAACAAGTGAAGCAAAAGCCACGTGCACAAGCAAAGCAAAACCAGGAATTCATTCCCCACTTCCCAGGGCAGGCAGGTGTCCAGCCATCTGCAGGAAAGCAGGGTTCTGTCACGTGGAATGGTTACTTGGGAAGACAAACGCCATCATTCCGAACGCCACTGCCCCCCCTGCCTCTTCCCCCAAGCCCCTTATAAACTGAGCGTGACGCCATATGGTATGGAATGTCCCTTTGGTCAGTTGGGGTCAGCTGTCTTGTCTGTCCCCTCCCAACTCCCCGCACACCCCCAGCCATCCCACCGGCGGGGCGGTGCGAGAAGCAGCAAAGGCCTTGGCTCTGTGTGAGCATCGCTCAGCAACAGCAAAAACATCTCTGCACTATCAGCGCTGCTTCCAGCACAAACCCAAAACACAGCCCCATACTGGCTGCTGTGAAGAAAATGAACTCTCTCTCAGCTGGAATCAGGACAATGAAGCACACATATAATCTCCTTCAGCTCTGTCAGACCCTCTCCTGTAACAAGTTCTTGTGGAAAGCATGTCAGAAACAACATATGAGAGTGTTGTCCTCATCTCAGAGTATTGTGGTACCTGGGTGGGACTGGACAGTTGAGTCTGTTAAGTAATAAACTCTCAGATCTGACATGTCTGAATTTTTTCCAAGAGCCACGTCTACTTCTACTTGTGCAGTGTCGGCAAGGGACTCAAGATTCTCCAGGTCAATACTGGCCATCAATACCAAAACCAAATTGTTTCAATGGGATTTCCCTCCTTTCTTGCTTTCCTTGTACAGGAGTATGTGAAGTATGGCAACTTCTGTGAGTAATAGTTTTTGAACATTTTAGGATTCTAACACCCATACTACCTGTTTATTCTGTTTATTATTAAATATAGCAGTATTCGAGTTGCAATGCTGAGAGGCAGTGTTGTACCTTACCGCCTCTAATGTGTCTAGAGCCATAGCAGAAAATTTTAAGGCCCAATCCTTCCAAAATTCTGGTTATAGTGCCTTGAGTTATTGTGCTGTTGATACTGACCTGCCCTCCTTTTTGAATTTGTAGTGGTAGGAATGACTCTTCAGATGAATAAGCTAATTACAGTTCTTAGTCAGGGATTAGATTCTTGTTTGTACTTGTTTATTCACTAAAGTTTGTTAGAAGAATTATTTTGAATTTGTTTAGGAAATTGTCCAAAACTTGCCCAAAGACATTGTAGAGATGAATCTCGTGGTATTTTTTTCTAAGTTTTTTTCTAAGTGAGCTTGAAATATGCTGTTCATTTAATAGATGACCTGAACAGTGAGAAGGTGTCAGACTCACCAATTTTATGGTGGTACAAAATAGGGGGAGCATTCACTATGGTGTAAGGCAGGGTTGCTATTCAAAGGAACCTCAACATAGTTGGACTGGCCTGTGGGAAACCTCATGCAGTTCAAAAAAGGCACATGTAAAGTCCCAAACCTGTGGACGGAGAACCCCATGCAGTGGAACAAACTGGATGGAAAGCAACTCTCTGGGGAAAAAGACACAGGGTCATGGTCGGTGAGTTGAACTTAAACTAGCAGCGTTGCCTGACAGCACAGAAGGACAACAGCATCCTGGACCGTGTTAGTAAGAAAGTAGCCAGCAGGTCCACGGAAGCAGTCCTTCCCATCTGTTTGGCACTGGGGAGATCACATCTGGAGCACTGTGTCTAGTTTCTGGCTCCTCCATACTAAACAAGCAGTGACATACTGAAAGAAGTCCAGTACAAATGGGGACCGGAGGACATAACACATAAGGAGCAACTGAGACAACTGGGTTAGTTCAGCCTTGAACGGAGATCTAATTCCTGTCTTCAACTATCTAATAGCAGGGCGTACTATAGACAGGGCCAAACTCTTATTGAAGGTACACAGCAATAGGGGAGAGGCAACTGATGCAAGGTGGAACATCAGAAATCACATTTAGATATTGGGAAAATGCTTTTCCACCGTGAGAGTGGTCTGGTCAGTCCTTGGAGCAGATTTCCCAGAGTGATTGCAAAATTTCCTGCCTTGGGAATATTCCAACTCGCCTGGAAAAGGTCCTTCACAATGGATCTAAGTTGGCCTTGCTCTGAGTGAGAGATTGGACTAGACCACATTAAATTGTAGTGTGATGCTATAGGATGTTCTATGGGATTTTTATAAAACACTTTCTTTTGTAGTATTCTTCCAGTTAATAAGCTGGTAATTGAAAGCTAGACTAGGAAACTAGTTTAATATAGAGGAACCATACTATACATATAGTATATATACACACGCAGTGTGTATATATATAAAAAAGTGGTGTATATATATATATAAAATTTTTTCCTAGTCTAGTGGTTTAAGAATAGGCAAATACCAGATACTTTTTTTTTTATCTGGGGAAAAAAAAAGTGGGTTTTGAGTTAGTTACTTTCTAGTACATGAGTATTAGAATGGGAGGAGATGCCCCCAACTGTGTTCATCAGATTTGAAGAAGTATGCAGTAATATTTCCTTTTGACCAAAATTTTCAAATGAGGTTACAATGATGTTGTTGAAACTTCGAAATTCTAGATGATTCGCAATCATCTTTACTCAAAGTAGTTACTGAATGTGTTTTTTTTTTCTACTGTAGCACAACTGAAATTACTAAGAATCCAATGTCCTTTTAAAATAAAACTGGGCATAAGATGATGTAATAAAAGGTATCTTGTTAGTTTAAAAGTATACACTCAGAACCATTCAAGTCAACATCTATCTTTCTGTGTTTTGTTCACATTTTTGTGATTATATTCAGTGAACTTTAAATAACTCAGCTTTGTTTATATTCTTAACAAAGACGTCTAAGAGCACATGCTTTGAACGATAGGATATCCTCTGGAAAACATCCTCCTCTAACATCCTCCCTGATCATATTAATTTTCAACAGAAACAATGTTCTTATAGATTGTTTTTGCACAATTTACATCGATTGTTGGTGCACAGCATAAAAATCAGAATCTTAAAATTAGGATGATTGGAAATGTCCAGTTGTTAAGAAATGTTCCTATCTCCGTAAAATTTAAATTTGTTAGTTTTGGTTCCCAGAAATGGAAGCATGGTGTCGTATATTGATGTTTGCTATGCTGAAATGTTGTGGTGTGGTGTTATGTATGTTTAATATCTTCTTCCCAAAAAATCCTAGTCTGCCAATTTTTTTTTCCCAGTTTGTTTCAAAATGCAAAGTTATTTTCTAACCTCTAACTTGCTGAAGGAGGACAAAATAGATTGGTGAATTAATTCTCTTTATAAAGTTAAAATCCATTTTTAGGTCCTTTAAAGTCCATGCTGACAGGTGCCACTCATGAGGAGTCAGCTACATAAGCTGAAGTTTCTTTGAGACCAGTACTGAACCTGCTGAGGTGCTGGGTTCCAGACCGTGGTAATATTGCCCTGCTTGATGGTTCAGACTGCAGATGCAAAAGGCCCATCTGTCTGCAGCCTACCAAGGGTGCATATGATGCGTGACCGCAAAGCTGGAAAGGACATCTGAATTTATGAAAAATTGCTGGGCATAAATTGTATTCTAAATGGCAGTTGTAACCAGCTCTATAATATCAATTGAGCAATTAGCTAATCTTCAAACTAACTTGTGGAATCAAGAGCTTGATTCAAAGAAAGCAGCAGGAATCTTCCACCAAGTTTTGTTCATAGGTAGTGTTAGCCTGTTCATATAATTATTGTGTGGATGTTCTTTGACTGAAACTTCAGACTTTTTTTTTAATTTAATAAAAATTGAGAATTTTGGAGGGCATAATGGTTTCCTTGAGTGTTTTCTTCATAAAACCAGGAGAGAAATACATTTTTTTTTCATTGAAATTGCAGGAAAACCTATTTTACAATTAAATAACTTGTTCCTGGCACCATGCCTCCTCAAAATACCTCAGATATACCAGGATGATATGTACTTCGGGTACAGACCATTTTTATTTGAACACTAATTTTCAAGTGCTTGGCAGCAACAGAACTAAAACACACATATTTGTATTTCAATTTGAGTTGTTGCTGTATACTTAAACTCAAGACCTCTTCTACAGAACTGGTCTCCACTCTAAACTGATGGCAGACAAAATCATTACTTACAGTGAAAGAAATCTTAAGGATACTGTTACGCCTGGTGTTTGTTGGGATCTGTCAGCTGTGCCTTAAAGAAAGAATGTGCTTATATGCACATTGAGTATTGTTTACGGAAGACATGGTTTCCTCTGACACCATGTATGTTGTGGTTAGTACCCTAAGTATTTCACTAGAAAAGTTGAGTTTGACAGCCTTGAAGTAATGCAGACCTTTAGAATAGAAGGCTGTGATGAAAGTCTCCAAACATCTGTGTATCAACACAGGACATTCCTGAGACAAACTGAGTAGTGTGTGACTTCAGTATATTTTGTTTGTGTGCTTGATATCCTGTATTATGTTAATGCTGACTGTTTTGTTTGGTTGGGAACAATTATAATGTGGGCTGTACTGCTTAGATGATATTTCTCAAGTAGTACTTAAGCATGGCATGAAGCAGGCCACTGTTAATTTCCTCACCTCTGAATGTATCTGAAAATGCAGTCTGGGCTCATTGCAAAGTAGGAAGTGTTCTTTCCGTAAATGACACTTCAAATTATGTCTTTTGGCATTAAAAAAAGTAAAGAAAATAAGGAAGGTCTCCGAGATCAATAGTGATAACACATGGCTGGAGCCTCACAGCATCACGATGGCTAGTTTCAAGTTCAAAGATGTTTGAAAAGCTGTTAAACAATCTCAGAATGAAACTGCAGAGGAAATAATGGGCATCCTGTGCTGCTCACAGTGACTCTGTCCACAAAGCCCATCCAATAGAAATAATTCTAGTTCAATTAATAATTTTTAAACAGGCAAACTTAATGGGAATAGTGGGAATCCCTGAAATTACAAATACACTGAGAAAAAAAATTGTGCTCTCATTGAGAACGGTAGATGAACTTGATATTGTTGAGCAAATTTCATTAAGATTATTGGCAAGTTTTAAAAGGTTTAGAACTATGATAAGACAAATGGGTGTTTATATGAGCGGGAAGTCAGAATTTAGTATGTAGCTTGGATTTGATGTCTTACATATATTAACTACTTCTCAGATGTTAAATCTCTCCAACTTAGGATAATAGGAAGTTTGAAGAAAGGTTTTACATATTAATTTTAATGGTCAGAATCCTGCAAATGCCATACAATCTTGTGGGATTGTATGTAAGTTTTAAATACTCAATGAAAATAGGCCATGCCAAACAAACATGATTTTGTTATTGTTATGATTTTAGATCCCAAGCATAAGTATGTTATGACAGTGTGGTTAGGAAGAGATAGAGAAATTGATTTCGCCTCCCCAAACCTTAGTAGCACATCACGATACTGGAATAGCACTACGTTTGGTTGATTCAGAACACGTTAAACAGATTTACATTTAATCGTCTATATGTCAGATAAATAGAGGCAACTTGCATGCAGATGTCTGTAGGCACATTTGAGTGTCAATATTTTTTTGCTAAAAAATTGTATATAAGGATCTTTACATTTGCAAGAGACACAAAGTCAGATCAGAAAATACTGGGATATTGTGTTTCTATAGAATATTCTCATTGTGGCATTTCATCAACTGGGCCTTTTTGGAAAAAAAATAAAAATTACTTTTTTTGTATACTTGAATGGAGGTGTGCTCCTACAGCACAGGATGTAGATTATGTGTAAAGGATAGAAAGCCATGTCCTGTAGTCCAGATGGAGTAGAATGGTCTTCAGGTAATGAATTAAAAACACACTCACAATGCTATATTCTAGGGAAGGAACATAATCATTATAATTAGGGGGCTATTGAGTAGGATAGTGAAAGTATGTTACCTCTGTCCATGTTGTTATGGCCTTGTCATTATGGATATCAGAAAACCAACAGAACAAAAGTACTTCAGTGTGAAAAGAGTTCACAAAAGAATGCCAGAACCACTTGGGCATTTGAGAAATAGGTCTCACATCCCAACTTAGTTTGGTGAAGAGGGAAAAAATTAGGTACTTGGACCTGTGTGCGTAAGAGATTTTTGGACTTAAATGAATGTTAACATAGCAGAAGGGGCCTCACAGGATCAAATATTCCCAAAACTAAAAAAACTAATCCAGACTGAAAAACAGAAGTAAATGTTTAATCCTGAAGGCCCTTAATAAGTAGAACTGTATGTCTAAGGCTATTGAGAATCTACTATATCCTTCTGTTTTGGGGTATTTTTCAGTCAAGACTGGATAAAACCTAAGATGTACTATATGATCTAGAAAAAAAGAACAGAAAACACCCAAACAAAAAAACACCGAAGAAACAAAATACTAGATATTTTATTTTACATTACAAAGGAGGTGAGATTTAAACGGTCTTTTTACTTGTTTCTGGCTGAAAACTATGAAATATGGGTAAACAAAATGTTTACACTAAAACTTGCTAAAACTTGTTTTCGTAAGCTGTTAGCCAAGCACCTTCAGTTGTCTGCAATTATTTGTTTGAAGCAAAGATTAGTGCACAAACCTGAGGACTAGATTTGGTTAAATTTGGTTTTAGGTTTTGGAAAATATTTGACATCGTAAGATACGCTGGAGAATATTGCTTCTTTTAATCCTCATGTCTTGTCCCCTACTTCAGCGGCCCTTATTTTTCCTGTTTGAAAATTCTTATTGTTTTTCCAAAAAGGAAAACATGAGAGAAGGTCACATTGTTTTAGTAAATTAATTCCAGAAAGTATTTCTTGAAAAGAAATTGGTTTTAAAGTAAACAATAGCCATCCCTCTGATTTATTTTCATGGATATTTTAAGATTAAGATTGCTAATATTCTTCAGTCTCATGGATTATTTTTTTTCAAATAAAAAATTTTGACACTTTCCATTTCAAATCCTTTGGCAAGTGGAATTTCAGGGTGAAAATATGAGATTTATCTGCAACACTAAACTTTCTGTCTTTCATGAGGTGGAGATTAAACTCCATATTTTCATACTTGTGACCAAAGCAAGCTTTCCTTTTAATTTTTCATGTCATTCTTAAAGGCAAGTTTTATGTCAATTCTTTGTTCCTCAGGTCAAGAGTATTCCACTTTCCCACTGGAGAGTGGGGATTTCCATTCATAAAACCAGTGAAAGAAACTTCAAATATTGCTCTTGCTGCTCGCATGGAAGTATTAGCATTCTGTGGAAACTTCTTCAGCCCCCTCTATTACCTCAGTAGATGTAGTCAGTCAACATACAGAGCAGGCCCCAAATTCACAGCTGTAAAAGGAAAGGAACTTTTCCAGTTTCAGAAGAATAATAATATTAAGAATAAATATGTGCTTTCAGTAGTCCACATACTTATTGAGCTGCTGAGTTCCTGTTCATGGGAACATACAAATTGTTTCTGAAAATTAATGACTCTAAATGCAACCCTGTGTGTGTCAAAAAAGTTGACGGTCAGGTTTATAGAACAATGGGAACTTTTAACACTATTGACATGGTAATAATAGCATTTTTGGTTTACATTAATACAGAAAGTACTAGGAGAATATACTATGAAATTTTATATTGCATAGGGTTACCTGAACCTCCCAAAGATTGTGATTGGGGAAAAAAACCAAGGTAGAAATCTGTTCCTCACAGTAAACCTTGCTCTGAGGAATTCATTGTTTACAGGATTAAGGTATAAGTGATATGGCTTATCAAATAAAAAAAAATCTAAACCAAAACACAATTACAGTTACTGAAAATAAGAAGTGTTAGTTTAAGATTCTGGAATAGATAAGAATCAAAAATCACTTCTTACTGTAAAACTGGCTTTCCTTTCCTCAAACTACTTCTTTCTCTTCAAGTTTATTTGGTATGTAAAACCTTTTCCTTCTTCTATTTGTTTTTTGGGTTTTTTTGTTTGTTTGTTTGAGTTGGGTTTTGAGAGGGGGTGGGGGGTGTTTGGTTTTGGTTTTGTTTTGGTTTTTTTTCCAAAATACATGACTGGAGATCATTGACCCAGCTAACTACAATTGTGTAGCAGGAATTGTGCAGGTAATAAACAGATAAATAAATGCAATTCAGGTGTAATTTTCATTGATTTGAGTGAAATAACTTAAATGTGAACTAGTACTGTCAAACAATTTTTTAAAAAGTGTACATAATTTTTATTGTAGATTTACACTCTTTGCTAACTCTATTGAAAATCTTAAATATATATATAGAAATACATGCAAAAACACAATACAACTTTCTGAGATATCAGCAGAGTCTGTGGAAGAATCATCCAAGAGCATATTAATAACTGATAGTCTTGTCAAATGATGAAAATATCGGATGATTTTTAAATGGCTGAAGCTACAAACATGGTTGTAAACCAAAACTTAAGGAACTTTATTCAGAGAAAATAATTTGATAAAGAAATACAGAGCCAGATGAAAGGCAGGGGAAAACAAAACCAAAAACAAAACCCCAAACAAACAAACAAAAAAAGCCCAAAAAATCAACAAAACAAAACAAGCAGGCCCAGACATTTAGAAGCACAAGTTCAATCACCTGTATAATGGCTTTGGGACCTGGGAGTCCATAATGAAGTGCTTTTATTTCAAAATTAGTTGCCTAACGTGAGGAGTTAACATTTGATTGCTAAGAGGAGAAATGGGTTTTCTCTTCAGGATTAGTGCTTGCCTCTGTGTGTATGTTAAGTCGTGCGATTTGGAAGTAGCTATGACTGTATAGCTGTCTATTCCATAGACTGCGCTGGGCCTGATCAGTGACTTCCCTCAGGTACCCTGGGCACAAACTTGAGTTTGTAGCACATTATAATAAATCCTTTCACAGGTTTAAGCAAAACCTAATTCCGTGAATTAGGTTAATCTTTCAGATTCTTTTCTCAAAATTTGCTTTTCTGTTTTTTATGGGTTCCAGTAAAAGTGATAATACATTAGTCCCTTTTAAGTCTTGGTGCTTGAATGCAGGCTATACTTAATAATTTGGTCTGGTCACGTTCTGCCTGGATAACTGTCATGTTTCTAGGCTTATAAGACATGATTTTGAGTGCCAGTTGTCCCTGTAACAGATTCTGAGCCGTTTCCATATTCACTGCAATAGAGTAATCGTTGTGACCATCCTGTGACTGCAGATGACCTAAGATTTCTATCAGGACAAGTATGGTGAGAGAAGGACTGTTTGCCAGTGAGATTATAAGATTTTGCCTTTTGGCCAGGATTTTTTTATGACAAGTTTTTAAATATTTATTTAAAGTTCACAAATGAGATTTTTAAGATCTCATAATCTCAGAATGTTTAAGATAAGGAGTATAGGTGAGAGAAATTCTCCTCTCTTTGAAGATAAATGGGGAACTGTTGGATTTTTTTTTTAGTAATTCTTGAAATCTTCCTAGGTAGCTCTCATCAGTTAGATGGTGTTGGCATGATACTACAGAACGAGTGCTGGCCTGCTGTTGTGACAGCTGAACACACGGTCTTGCTGTGCTGTTAAGCCTGGCAACGTGGCTGGTTCGTTGCTCAGTGCTGATGTTGATTACCCTGAAAGGCAATGACCCTGACTCTTGCCTTCTGTAGGATCATCTTTCTGCACAGTATCACTTACTAATAATTACTTACATAACCCATAAAAATTGGATAATGCATGTGAACAGCTCACTACCAGTGGCAGAATTAATTTTTTATTTACAGTTCAAGCACTGAGACCAGAATTTTGAACAAAATTTAAGGGCAGCAAAATTACTGAATCATTAAAAAAATGTCTGGTTAAAAGCCTTGCCTGATTTTGGGAGAGGGAGATAATTGCATGGATTTAAGTGCACTGGTGATAGTGCTGTGTTTCTTATAAGTGCTATGTGAGTAGTAAAGCAAGTTGACCTCCAAAGGTCAGTATCGTGCTATGGGAAATTACATTTTATGATTACTTTATTATTTGTATGTAGGTCACTGAATGCTAACGTCCCTTCTGCCTCTCCCCAGAACACACAACTGTCTTGACCAGCTAAGAGACAAAAGGGTACTGCTTCCACATCATGGTCAGGAGCGTGTGCCAGTACCTCCAGTGCTGTATCTAATGTTGTAGCTGGGCAGCGTCTTGGGAGACGTTCAGTGGCTGAGAACTGGAGTTTCAGCTGCTGCAAGAGGGCAGATCTCCACTGGAGCTGGTGGAGCTTTGATAATTAACACCAGGTGCCATTCAGCTCTAAGGACTGAAGTGTTACAGTTTGTATGTCTCTAAGTAGTAACATTTACAATGTGTGTGTTTCCATTATGCGTACTAATGTAATTTGTGTTTCCCACATGTTCAGATCTTTGGGTGAAATCCCATTCTTATGTCTCGGACTCAAATATGTTCTTTTTTTTCCTCAGAAATAACGGTGTTGATTGTTTTGTTTTGGGGTTTTTTTTCCCAAGAGGGTGGGAGGACAGAAGAAAAAGAGCAAGAGGAGGCGAAGTTCTTTGTGCCTGGAACCGAATGTCAGTATGTTTATGTTGAACAGCCTTTGCTCAGAGATGTGTTTCGCTGTAATACTTTCAGCCTTCTGTTTGTGTGGTCTGAGTTCAGAAAGATGATTCGCTTCTGTTTCCCACAAGGCTGAGAACTAGCTGAAGATGTTATGGAAAATGTCACAGGAAGCAACATGCTGAGATGGAGAAAGAACACAAGAACATTGTGAGTAATTGCACTGGAGACCGTACAGCAATAGCTCCAGCTTGGCTAGAAAACAAACTTGGCCAGTGAAGCTCAGTGGAAGACACCCAAAACACATTGCAGCATCATTTATACTCAGTGTAAGCTCCGTCCTGCAAGGTGCGGAGGAAGGTGTATTTGAAGCTTAGCATGAACAGATTTATTGAAGGAAATAGCTACATTTATACTAAGCAGAGCCTGGTCCAGGGCTGGTCCAGGCCCACTGTCTGCTATTAAATTATGACAATAACCCTGGTATGCCTTTTGCTTACATCAAGTAGTGTGCTTCCAGAAAACTCCAAGGCAAAGTCCAGCACAGATTGGGAGTGCTTGTTGCACTTGTGTCTGATGCAATTTCCTCAGCACTGCATTCAGCCTTATACCTGCAGATGGCCTCTCACAGCTTACAGCTCACGGTAGACCGTGCTGGACATAGATTTGGACATGCTGGAAAAAAAAAACAACAAACACCAATAAAGGCTGCAGAGCTGCTGCTTTATTATTTTTCTTTTTACTTGAATGAGTACTGGTCTTATAGCAGAGAGGCACAGCAGGGCTATATTGGACAGGGAGGAAAATGGTTCATTTAATGTTAGAAATGTTTGTTGAAAGGGAGCTCTGGAGGTCATCTAGTCCAACTCCCGGTCAAAGGAGAATTGTTGCCACCATTACATCAGGTCATCTGTGGCTTTGCCCCTCTGGCAAAACTTCAAGTGTGGAGAGAGTGAGGTAGAGGAGGAAGCGATGGTTGCAGCTGGATCACCTGTAAAATTTATGGTGAGGTGCCCTGGCCCTACAAGGACCCATAATGGTGTGGCTACTTAGTGCTGGGACAAATTAAGGAACTAAAACTAACCTACATGAAATCTAGGGCAGAAAACAGCAGTCTGGTGCAGGTTGGCTTATACTCTGCACCAAAGCTACTTCTAATACCATCTGGCCCAGAGCAGAGGACAAACTCTGAGCTTTGCTCTTTGGGCTGAACATTAGCTTTTTCACTCGCTGATTGGGAAGTGAGGACTAGTTGCAGGGGAAAACAGGAATGTGGTCTGAGATTGAGATGTTTAGTGTCACTGAACACTAGTCACTCCAGTCGGGATATATGAGGTCAAAAATGTTTCTATATAGGAATTAATTCAAGTTTGTTGAAGACATTCAAATTCTTCTGTTGACCTCGGTGGATTTTTGAATGTAAATAGGTAGGATAATACAGCTTTCATACCTGCTGCATCAGTCTGGTGCCATGGCATAGGATGGAGCTCTGAGAGTATGTTTTAATTTCACTGCACTATTAGAAAAAAAATCCCGCTGTTTGTATTGCAACAAAAACTGGTCCTGAGTGAAAGCTGATACATATTGATAGGAGCCCTTCAGAGAACACTAAACTGGCATCTGAATATTCTTGATGTCCTCCAGCTCTGTGTGGTACCTCACTGAACTGAGGCTGTCCTGCCTTGGCAGTGTCATAAACACAGACAAGTTTGGTTTTTGACATTAGCCTCAGCTACGAGAACAGGAAGAGAGATCAGATTCTGTTTTCCTTTCTCTCTTTTCAGTGTCTGTGGAGGAGATGCATTTCTTTTGCAAGGAGATTATTCATTCTATTTCCCTCACCTGATGCATCTTCACAGAAGTGTACTCATGCAACATAAAGCATACTAGTGCATTGTATTCAGGTTGCATGTTCATGGAATATCTGTGACGTTTGGGCCTCTATAGTCATGTGGATGTAGTAGGATCCAAGAACAAGAAAGAAGCAAAATGAGGATTTGCAGAGATGGCCTTTTGCAATGATCAGGTGAAGGAAGGGATGTGACTGTTCTGTATAAATATACCTGGGAAGTAACCAACAGGAAGGGAAAAAAAAAGAATTAAAGCAAGAGAGCTGGCATGAGGAAAAATGGTTACAAACTGAGCATTGATAATTATAGGCTGGAAACAGAATAGTGAGATTCTCTGTTTCCTAAGAGGGCCCCTAGAGGCACGAAATGAAATACCTTTGGTTGATGTGCTTTCTTGCAGTAACAGGATATGGATCTTTGGTCTGTCATATATTTCAGGACATAAGAAAATATCCAGATAACCAAAATACAAAATTCAATGGTATCCTATGATCGTGCTCAATGATAATAGCCTTGATAGCCATATCAAGATAGGGAGATATGCTGAACAGGAAGCAGAGATGTTACCTATAACGGGGCAATGTACATAGGAGATTTTTAGCTTTTTCCATTTCTCCTTGTTTTAGGGATTAAAAAAGAAACACATCCACTCAGTAAGTACCCACTGAGGTGTGAAACTGTGTGCAAACCTCCCTACTCTCAGATGGGTAGCCATAACCAACTAAAACGTGAACGATTGCTTCAGAGGATATTCTGAAAACAATAAAGAATGGTGCTAATTTTTGTTCTTGCTGAAGCTTTACCTATTGCTGAACTTGTAAACTTTAATCTCTGTAAGAAAATTTTCTTTAATTTGATGTGAAAGTGTTATTACTCCTAACTGGACAACTGATGTGTTTGTTACTTAATATATAGTCTACTTTTAATATACAATGGATGTAACCTTAATAGAGTGGTCATACACTTCATCATATTGTATAATGTTTAGGAAATACCTTGAACTCATTTTGTGTTTGATGCTGGAACTTGTTTACAAATAAGCTTGGCTGCTAACAGAAGATTATTTTTTTTTAATTTAGTAAACACATCTAAGATTAAAATACAGGTTCCATGATAAAAGGCCATAGTCTTGTTCTAAGATAACTTTACATTATGGAAACTTGTCACTTTAAAGCTGATCTGAACTGCCTCAGCTCAAACTTCCTGACATTTTTTTTCTGACCCTAATTAATTTCTGTGGCCTGAAGTCTGGTTTTTCTTTCTCTGAGAGTATCTGGGAAATCTTTTAATTACTGCAAAGGGACTTCCATAGGTACTGAATCACTGTTGCAATTCTTTTGAAATTATTCTACCTATAGATCCGTAGACCTAGAATAGAATTACAACAACAAGAAAAAAGTGTCAAAATGACTGACTAGGGGGAGGGTAAAATGATAGATGCAAACATGATGTCCACACATTTTATTAAAAATTACAGCCACAGTGAGGGCATATGCTTCTCGTAGGTGGGCAGTGTGAAGTGCAAGAGTCTTAAGCCACAAAGGAAAAAAAAATGGAACCTCAAAGGGCTACTGATCCTTAATAAGGGTGACAGTGATTGATTTTGGCAGGAAAAAAATCAGTCACAATATAATTAAAAAATAAATTGTTACAAGATGGATGAGGCACAAGGTAGGAATGAGACAGCTAATTTAATACCTCACTTCTGAGCTGCTAGTTCACTAGAAAGTCAGGCAAAGTGAAACTATCTCAATATGTAATAGAATTCCACTAGGCAAGATGAGTATCTTATTCAACTGTTCACCATAAAAACCAGCATGAGTATGCATGCAGTTCCTTGTAGGGAATGATGTTAACTAATATCCTTTTTGTGTGTTTTACATATACAGTGCAAAGCCGCCTTTACATTAACAGAATTTTAGTCTGAGCATTTGCCACCAGTAATATCTGTCAAATATAGTGAGAGAACACGTTTCTGTCAGTTTTCAAGTCTTTGAAATATATAGTACAATAGAATGAAATGTAGTATCTATCACACATAAATAACTCAGAACTTAAATAGTATTTCTGTCTGTCTCGTTTTTAATTTATACATGTCATCGTTTTTTCTTGCAAGTTTTTCAATGTTTTTCTTGATGTTTTCAAATCAAGACTGGATGCCTCATGGGACCAAGTTTTAGCCAAGTAAGTTCATGAGTTGATTGGACTGAATACAAAGATAAATAATGAAATTGTGACCTGTGATCATCCACAGGCATATCAAACAAAATTATGTAGTGATCCTTTGTAGTCAGAAAGATGTGGAAATTTAAGATTATTTTTTTTAAGCACTGAATTAACTAATTCATTCTGTTGAAATCTGAGCATTTTAAACATCACCAAAAATTTACTTCTCCCTTGCAGCATTCTAATCCAGAGTAAAAGTCATAATCCTGCACTTGTAATATTAAGGGAAGTAGGATTTCTTCTCAACGCACTACTTTTGTCAACTGTTTTCCTGGTTTGTGCATCAATGAATTTGTCACTGCAAGAAACAATCTTATATTTTCCATCTTGAAATAATACTTTTGTCATTCAGGCAGACTTCAAGAGTTTCTAGGATAGTAATCTTTGAGTTTTGGATCAGGTGCAGTTGCAGTTTTCCAATCAGAAATTTTTGCAGGAGACCTTGGAGTGACCACATTCAGGTAGCCTGAATGCCAACAAAATCCTAGTGTTTCCTTGTATCTGGCTTCAGATTTGCAGAGGTGCCTCATCAGTTGGAAATGTTAGCTCAGAACATTTCTAAATCCTGGAAATGAGAATTGTCTTTGCAGCACTTGGTAGGTGACTGAATGAGCAAGGCTCAAATGGTGCATCAGAATCTCCTTGGATGACTCAACTTTGTAGAGATCTGAACAGTAAAACATCCCTGAGCGACCTTCAGAGCTGGTTTCTAGTGCTTTTGTTTGACAGTAGCCTTTCAGAGAATTAATGAGGAGCACTTAGAGCAATAATTTGAATTAGCTTGGAAACTTCCTATAATTTTCCCCATTTTCTTACCATTTTACTGTTAGAATGCTATTTGTTCGTTCACTTTAAAATCATATTAAGGACAGAAACACGTGAAAAATGAAGCCATTTCATTGACTTACTACGAAAGTATAGAAAAGCAGGAGTGGTCTAACAGTTTCTCTCTGCTCTACAAGACAGCCCAAATGAGTAGACAAGATAATAATGATGATTATAGAGTTACTTTTGCATGCTATCAAACTATTCAAACACAAAAGTTTTAAAAGCACAGTGCAAAATCAACTTTAAAACTGAAGATCATGCTGTCTTGTTAGAACAGATTGTTGGAAAGGTGGACCAGGAGAGAATTAAAAATGCTAGTTGGTAAATAATGAATTTATATAATTAGATATATAAATTAAAATGTCTGATGTTCATCAGTAGTGCCCTACAGTTTGAGAGCTTCCTATTTTGAATATCAGTATGAAAACCATGTTTCATATAATAAAATTGTTCTGTAACAGTACAGATATATGAGCTTAGTATTAAGTGGAGGTTAAGAAAGTGCTTTCTTGAGACTTCTTAATATTTAATAGTACACAAGACTGAAAACATTATTAGTCCACTCCAAAAATTTGATAATGTACCTATATTTTTAGTAGTATAGATCTGGGGCTTTTAGCCCCTTTTAGAAACAGCCCTAAGTTTCTTCTACCTAGAAATGAAACAATGGAGGGGAGCTTGAACACTGTAAAATAATAGTGTGGAGAAGATTGACAAGGAATGACTGCATCTCATGGCACAAAACTTGGGGTATCAAATGAATTATCCAGATATTGAACTTAAAAAGCAAAGATATAGCAATTTTGCCCACAGCAGGTGTTTAAACTACATTTGAAAAATTATTAAATAAATTTAAAGGTGAAAAAGTCATCAGTTTTTTTTAATGTAAAAAGTTGGATTCATCTGACTAAATGAAAACTTGTATAATGTAGAGATCTATATTGGCAGTAGATCTAGATCAGCCTCATGCCTTCCTGAAAGCAGTGAAGTAGGCACTTTTAAGTCAAAGATAGACATCATGAGTGAGTGAACTGTGGCCTCTGTGACTTACTTCTCTCCACTGACTACAAAGTAAGCCTCTCTACGTGCCTGAAGTTAACAAGGTGTGACTCTTGATTCCCCAGTATCCATCTTTGAAGCTCCCTGAGCTACAGTTTGGTAGAAGAATATATAGAAAAAGAAAAAACGCTGCATCTGCCCAGCTCTTGTATTGTTTCTCCAAGCTCCTACTACAAGCCACTCTCAGAGACAGGGTATCAAGCTACCTGTATGTAGTGGTTTAACCTTGGCTAAAAGCCAGGTGTCCACCAAGCTGCTCCATCACTCCCCTCCTCAGCAGGGCAGAGAGGGGAGAGAGAAAAATAAGATGGAAAAAACAATTCCAAAATCGTGGGTTTAGATAAAGGCAGTTTTAATATAGCAAAAGCAAGACCGTGCGCGGAAGCAAAGCAAGTGAAAACAAAAGATTATTCTCTGCTTCCCATCAGCAGGCGATGTCCAGCCACTTCCTGGGAAGCAGGGCTTCAGAAAGCGTAGTGGTTATCCCAGAAGACAAAACGTTGAAAAAACCGAATGCTCCCCGTTCCTCCCCCTATCTCTCAGCTTCCCATTGCTGAGCAGACGTCATATGGTATGGACTATCCCTTTGGCCAATTTGGGTCAGCTGCCCTGGCTGTGTCCCCTCCCAGGATCTTGACCACCCCCAATCTACTGCTGAGGGGGTGGAAGAAGGGTTGGAGACACAGCCTTGATGTGTGCTGGCACTGCTCGGTAGGAGCCAAAACACTGGTGTGTTATCAACACCTTGCTGTTACCAATGCACAGCACTGTAAGGGCTGCTACGGGGAAATTAACTCCAGTTCAGCCAGACCCAGGACACTGCACTTTCTATTGACACAACCTAGCATGTCCTTTTTAATGTTCTTTAGGTTGCAGGGAAAAGAAGCTCCCATCTCTGACCAGATCTTTTCTTGCCAGTAGTGAAAATCATGACACTGTAATTTTTAACATTGAGTTTCTAAGCTCGTATACTGATATCTTCTTGAGGGAGATGTTGCAGTTACTACTTGGGCAATGTGCTGGAAATTTTCCTGGTGCTAGACTGGGAATTCTGAAAAGGAAGACCATTCCTCTGAGACTGTTGACTCTATTGTGCTGCACAAATCAAAGCTGAGAGCTTTTCCATGAAAATCCCAGAGTATCTTGCTTTCCTTCTGCTGTTCAGCTGGAATTGAGTTTACAGCATTTACTTTGGAAATCTAAAGCAAGAACGTATGAAAGAATTTCTTCAATATCAGAAAATTCATTAATATAGGCAAGTTGCTGTGGTCCTGTGTGATAATGCATATTGGTTCCTTTGTAGTAGCCTCCATAACTGTATTTATCTTGATTGGTGTAATTCTTTTGGCTTGTTTTGGAATGGGTTGTCCACAGAAATGAGATTTATTTTTTAGCTTGCTGACTAGAGCGTGTTCACACTAAGGAGAAATTCTTATTGCCCACAGGACAGCAAAAGACAATACAAATCAATATTGTAGTTGTAAATGTTAGAGTTACCTGTAATAAGGACTGTGGTTATGTATTTCTCAGCATTTTTGCAGTTTTATTTAGGTTTAACTATACTTATCTAACTTAAATTAGTTTTTGTACATCATTAAGTGAAGAGAGAAACACTGACTTTCTAGCATTGGTTACAGAATACTTGGAAATTTGCAACTTAGTCTATTAAGACAGACATCACTGAGAGTTGTATTGAAAATCAAAATCTGTAATTCCTAATTTGTTAAGGAAGCAAATCCTCTTATTCACCTTTACATATGTCTCAAGTAGTATCTGTTTCCTTAAATTTCCTCATCTGTAGAGTTGCAGTGGCCTCTTTCTGTGTCAGATTTTATATTGCGGTTATGGAATAAGTTGTTTGCCAGATACAAAATTCTAAATTCAGAGAGATTCACTTACTAGAAATGAGCCATGCTGTGCCTTACCAAAATCAAGAAATGTTCACCAATAACATCCAAAACTTGAGATTAATCAAGTGCAACTGATTTCACTATCGTATGGATTCACAGAGAACAGCCAGAAATGCTGCTTGGTAAAAGTCAGTGTTGCTCCTGCAACATCTGCAAAGTGTCTGTGACAACAAGGTGAGATGCTGTTTGTCCTCCAAATGTCTGATCTTACAGCTTTAACAGCATTTATGGCTTAGTATAACAACTGGAGTATGGCGTTTAAAGGTTCAATATATAAGATGATTGCTTTCCCTGCCCTGGTGAAAAATTTCTCCTTTCTAGTTTTACAGCTATTTATTTCAATTAATCAAATATATAGAGATTAACTGAAAACAGAGACTGCAACTCTACTCATAATCCAAAATGAATCACTTAATAAAAATACTATTTGTTAGTTATGCAAAGAGGCTTCCTTTATGTAAATATGATTTCATCAACATAAGATTTTCAGAAATAGTAAGATTTAATGCTTAGCTGCAGAGTATTTTGGTTTCAGGTCAGTCCTTTCAAATGATGGTAAACAATCCACTGAACACAAAGCCCAGTGCCGTGATCCGTGGTAGAATCATTAGACCTCACCTAATTAGTTATAACAGCTCCTTTAATGTGGAGATTTAAAACTGTTATGTAACTGTGCAAAACTGATTTCATACCTGGAAGAATGATGGAGAAGATCATGCTAGGTGCTATGAAAAGACTTTTAAAGAGCAATGCAATCGTCAGACATAATCAAGATGGGTTCACAAAGGGAAAGACCTATTTAACTAATTTGATATCATTCTATGACAAGGTCATCTAGTGGATGAAGGGATGGTGGTGGATGTAGTTTTCCTGGGTTTTAGTAAGGGTTTTGGTGTGGTCCCTCCCAGAATTTTTGCTGATGATGCTAAAATGGAGGTGCTGTTAACTTTCTTGAGAGACAACAGGCCTTGCAGAGGGATCTGGATAGATTGGACCACTGGAGAATCATCAATGGCATGAAACTGAAGACAACCAAATGATAAATTTCGCACCTAGGACAGAGTAACGGCAGGCATGAGTCTAAACCTGGAGAGGGGTGGCTGGAGAGCAGCCCTGCAGGCAGGGGCCTGGGCATGCTGGGTGACAGGAGGCTCGACAGGAGTCAGCAGTGTGCCCTGGCAGCCCAGAGGGGAAACCCCATCCTGGACTGCAGCAAACACAGCATCCCCAGCCAGCCCAAAGAGGGGATTATCCCGCTGCATTTAGCACTGGTGCGGCCTCACCTTGAGCATTGGGTATGGTTATGGGCCCCAGCCTTTCACAAGGATGTGGAGGTCCTGGAAAGCCTCCTGAAGAGGGCACCAAGCTCAGGTGGCAAAGGGGCCGGCAGGCACGTTCTCTGAGGAGCGGCTGAGTCTTCCAGGAGCTGTCTAGTTTGCAGAGAAGGAGGCTGAGGGGTGGCCTTACTGCTCTCTCCAGCTTCCAGAGCAGGGGAAGTGGAGAGGGAGGTGCTGATCTCTTCTGCTCCCTGGGACCCAGTGCCAGGGCGCGGGGGAACGGCTCCAAGCTGTGTCCGTCAGGGCAGGTTCGGACATGACACCAGGAGACACTTCTTTCCCAAGGGGGTTGCCAAACCCTGGAACAGGCTTCCCAGAGGGCTGCTCCATGCCCCACGCCTGTCAGAGTTTCAGAGGCAC
>VWZZ01006821.1:9979-20451 GCA_013399095.1 Psophia crepitans
GGGGGGCACCGTCAACTTAAAATACAGCCCGTTTCAAAGTCAGTTTACAACAATACCGGAGCTCTAGAATTTATTTACAAAGCTTATTTACAGACCTGGCATAGCAGAACGCGCATCCCTAACTGCTCAGCTGTCCCTGCCTGCGTCGGTGCTGAGCCCGCTCCGCGTCTCCAAATGACCAACGCAACCGAGCCCCAGCTATCCCTGGCTCCAGGTCAGCCCGACACAAACGCAGCAGGAAAAAACCTCGGGTTTTGGTGTATGAGAAGTGCTGCTGAACGCACGGGCGAGCAGGGGGAGCCCTCTGCCTCTCCCAGCCCCTGCTCGTGGCACTCTCGGCTGTTCCACGTCCGACTGGTTTCGCACCGAGGCCGACTGTAGTTCGCTGCTGCTCCTCACCGCTAAAAGGTTATTGTCTTAAGCTCAAGTTCTCAACTCGCTCCTTTCAGACCTACCAGACGAACTGCAAAAGAGCAGAACAGAGCGTTAACCGAAACCCCTGAGCCTGCGCTTTTCTCGCACCGAGTCCAGCGGGATTGTCACCCAATCGCTTTCCTACAGGAGTCCTGGAATTTGACATTTACATTCAAATGAGACGGCCACATCAAGATGGGATCACAACCAGAAGTGCTGACAAAACGCTGCTTAATTACTAGGTTTCCACACAACCTCAGTGGGTCATGTCAGGGTTTTTTTTTTTTTCCTTTTCTTTCGCTTCTTTGCGTTTCTTTACAATTTAGCCGGGCGGACAGAGGAACCTGAGCAGCTTGGAAGGGCTCTGAAATACGCAGGTATCGGGTGTAAGGGCTAAGTCACATCTGGTTAGCCGTTAACAGCCAATGCTTTCAACGTGTTCTTCATCCGGAAAAGATCCTAAATGGCTTTACAAAGGCAGGGCTCTGCCCTCCCGCAGAGGTGCCACCCACTCCAGCAGCACGGATCAGCAGCTTAAGCAACACTACGCACCCGCTCCGGGCAGAAAGGGAAAATTACCATCGCCTTTTCCACCCAGCACCAGGCGAAATGGCTTTAGGGCACTGCTACAGTCCACAGCGTTAAGGTTTCCTGGGAATAACTGCGTTTGGAGCTACGGCACGTGGTTATCTGGCTTCCCGCAGCTCAAGGCGCCCAAGGAGCGGAGATCACAAGTTGCCATGCCCGGTTTCTTAGAGGAAAGGCACACATGACAGTGTCAGGGCAGATTTTACAGCAGCCCTGCTGTGTGCTGGGGAAGAATTATTAAAATAATGTTGCTATAGAAAAAAGAAAAACCCCAAACCAAAGTCAGCGGTTTGCTGCCCAAGGCCCAAACATTATCCCAGCCCTCACTCACCACCGACTGGAGAAATGGGCATTTTTTCCCTATGAATAGCTCACCCCAATTACAGGTCACACAATACAAGTCCTTGTCTCTTCACTTTATATTTAGGGAATGATCATCCCAGTTCCCCCTTCTTCCAGCTGCACGGACCCATCTGCAAGCTTGGATCCCTGGAGATAAAAACGCAGCTCTCCGGCCCTTCGGAGCACACGCCATCGTCTCTGCTGACACCGAGCTCTGCAACGCCCCAAGGACAAGCCCAAGCAAGTCTCCTTCTGCCCAGGATCCACCCTAAACTATGCAGAGGCCTCAGGAAACACACCTAGCACGCAGCAGCATAAAGCCAAAAAGGTGGGAAGATGGTAGGCAGGAGGAAACGAAGGAGCCTGCTTGGGAGAAGGCTCCCATTTCAGCCACTCTACAGTGCTAGTGAAATCCAACTGCTCTCCAGAAGGAACGCGCTGTTGGCACTTTAGTGCCAAACTATCCGAATTATGTGGATCTGCATGCTCTTGACAGGAAAACCCTGCCCATCAACAGAAGCAAACTGCGTTGCATGAAAAAAAGATTAAAAAGTAAAAACACGCTGACTTCAGTGTTTTGGTTTTGGTTTTTTTTTGGGTTTTTTTTTAATAAAGCTAAATTTTTGATAATACAACGAGGAGAAGTCTTTTGTGCTTAGCAGGTAATTGAGCCATCAACGGCTAAAAGAGTGAATTCAAGCTTTCTTGTGTCTTGACCGGACATCGCATCTGGGGTAAAACACCAGAGGAGACACGTGGTGTGACCAAGATCATGCAGCTATTGAAGTGAAGAGATCAGAGCAGAACAAGCATCCTGCAAATATCTGTGGCCTCTTGGTGGACAATGTGGCCCTGTGTTCTGCAAACTGGCATCCCCTCCAGCCCCCTACAAATCGCCATCTGAAGGCACCGACTCTAGGAAGCATCTTATTCCCCAGCTCTCAGTGCAGGGTCTCTGTTACCGCAGCTCTAATCACTGGATTCACGACACGAAGGCTCATCTGAGGAACGAGACGGACCACATCATGAGGAATCAGTCGGCTCCCAAAGAGGGAAACGGGGCTCCTGATAACACAACCAGATCAAAACTACCATTGGTTCCTCAAAGCCTGGTGGTTCCTTTCTTCTGATCCTTCCCAAGATCAGAGCTTTCCAAGCATCCCGCTTCAACGGCTCAAATTTAACGTGAAGTGGAAAACCAACCGAGATGCTACGACAATATCCAACAAGGCAGCCAGAGCTCCTCAGGTACGGCAAGCGGCCTTCGCTGCAGTCCAACCCGATGAACTCGCACCACTATCAGGTAAGCAAACCAGCTGGGGCTCTCCTTGCCACCGCCAGGTCCGACCTGCCAGGGAGGTTTGCCTCTCCCTATTGTCTAGAAATATATGCCTGGGCAGCGTAGAAAGCTCCAGCACAGAGTCAACCCTCGTTCTAGGACTGTATCATACGACACAGCTGCCCAGCGTAGAAGGAAATTTACCCCCAAACCTGCAGACACATCAACCACCCATCCTTCAGCACAGATCACAACCACATCCCTCATCTTAGAGGAGCCAAAGCACTTTATGAGCCACATATCGACAGGGAAGAAACACCTAATACACCACAGAAACAATCTCTGGGGCAGGACGCATGACGATTTAGCAGTGTAGAAGTTCAGACAGGAAAGGAGAATCCCACATCCTGCTACCGCTGCCAAGGGAACTCTGGTAGGAAGAATATCTGGTAATTGCTCCCGTTGAAGCTTGGATGGAACTGAACGCCCCTCGGACCCTCAATGAGCATCGGGGGAACTTTAACGACCACAAGTAATAAAGAACCTTGATTTTTCCCCCGCATGAAAAACTAATAATAATAATAATAATAATCCCCTCCCACAGCAGAGCACCTCAGAGGTAGGAGCCGTGCCAGGAGCTGGCTTTGCTGCGGTGCTCTCCTCTCCTCGCGCTGGCCAAAAGGGGCAGATCTGCAGAGCCGGTGGAGCAAGGACAACCCTCCCCCAGACACCAGCCATTTCCTCGCTCAGGAACGGCTGCATCCTGTGCTCATTCAGAAAAGCCTGCGTAGGTCTGATATATTTGGCAGAGCATCTAAATCAGGCTGGAAGAGCTGCATTGAAGAATTCGGATGAAGAAGTCCCAAGCCCACGTCACACCCGTGTTTCAGCTCAGATATCAAACCAGGCTAATGAAGGGATGACCACCAAGGTGACGCGTCACCCAGCAGCTCCTAGACAGATGGATTTTGGGGCTAATTCAGCGATCTCCCTGCTACCTCAGGCAAACCGTGGCAGCTGACTGAAGGTACCCCCAAAAGACCAATTTCAGTTTTACACCTCAACCCATTTATCATTTTTCAGTACTCAAAACTGTCCCCCTTCCCCTCCCAGCCCTTACCACTGTGTCAGCAATGGGAAGAAGTGAAGGAGAACTTCACCAAGACACCGCGGCGGTGGAACAGCGACCGCTCGTGCCAAGCCAGAACCAGAGCAAGAGCAACCGGAACGGGGCTCCCGAACCCTGTCGGCAGCGGCAGGTTGCAAAGCAAGTGGCAGAAGAGACGGCGTGACCACGACGGAGCAGGGAGGTAACGGCTGCCCAGGTGGAGCTGGTCTCCGTGCTGCTGTTAATGAGATGCTGGAGGTCTGGGATTCCTCATCACACTCGAGGAAATCATCAGGGACACTGCTCTGCAGCACACCAGGAAGAAAAGGGCTTGTTGCTCTTCATTTTCCAAAACTGCTTGAATTTAAGTGCTTTTCACATGTTGGTCCAGAACAGAAAGCACATGCCAGATGTGGCTTTTTTCACTGTGGACAGTGAAAGGACAAGTGCCACCGAGGACAGAGGTCACAACTACCAGCTTGAGCAGCAACTCCAGTGTCTGACCGACCGACTGACCCTTCAGCAGCCCCATCCCTGTTTCCCTCCTCGCATCCCCCAATCAGGCTCCATATTTCGATCCAAACTCCGACCTCTAAGCACAACTGCAACACAGAGAACGTTACAACTGCTGACCAGGAGAATTAAACCAACCCCAGCGAAGGGAAAAGTCACCTGTGGCAGTGCACAGGGCCCGCTCCCGACACATCCCGAGTGCTCTGCATCTCCCAGGTCTATAGCTTTCAGATAAACAGCTCCAAAGACACGGAGCTGCTGGAGTGAGTCCAGAGGAGGCCACAAAGTTGAGCCGAGGGCTGGAGCACCTCTGCTACAAAGACAGGCTGAGGGAGTCGGGCTTGTTCAGCCTGGAGAAGAGAAGGCTGCGGGGAGACCTAATTGCGGCCTTCCAGTCCCTGAAGGGGCTCCAGGAAAAGCTGGAGAGGGGCTGGTTCCAGGGCAGGGAGGGACAGGACAAGGGTGAACGGGTTTAAACTAAGAGAGGGAAGACTGAGATGAGATCTGAGGCAGCAATCCTTGCCTGGGAGGGTGCTGAGGCCCTGGCACAGGGTGCCCTGAGAAGCTGTGGCTGCCCCTGGCTCCCTGGCAGTGCCCAAGGCCAGGTTGGATGGGGCTTTGGGCAGCCTGGGCTGGTGGGGGGGTGTCCCTGCCCGTGGCAGGGGGTTGGAACCAGATAATCTTTGAGGTCCCTTCCAACCCAAACCATTCTATGGTTCTAAACCTCATGGCATTCATAGCCCAGAGAAGAGAGACAGCGCGGCTCTGTCTCTAAAGAAGCTGGTAGCTAACTTCCCCAATTAAGCAAACAGACGAGGGATGATTAAACGTCACACTCTGCGACACTGCAGTCCCGACCGATGCCTGTAACTGGGAAGGGATTTCCTCCCAGGGCACAGCACAGCCTCGCACAGCGCACGGGGAAGCTCGGTTTCCGCTGCAGCATCAACTACTGGCAAAAACCAGAAGTCGACTTAGACCCTGACAGATGGCTCCCGCCGCCGCATCACGTGGTGACGCGCCGTGGCCCAGCCCCTGACAGACCTGTTACGGCACATCCGAAAGAGGCGGCCACGGCACAGCGCAGAGCCTCCCCAACCCGCCGCCCCTCCAAAACCATCCCGCACCGACCAAGACGCGGCCCTTTTCACCGCTGACAGCAAAAACCAGGACGTACTAAAACTTCTCTTATGTTGCAAGGTTAGCTTGAACTGGTTACTCCACCCAGACCTCCTTGCCAATTTTCTCCTTTGTCATCAGAGACCGTATTTAATCCAGCAGGAATATGCCGTGCTTCAAGCCCGGGTAGCCGCAGACTCAAAGCCAGCGCGTGTCCCTTGAACTTCGGCACATGCAGGGGTTTACTTTTGTGCTAGAAGCCGGCAATGTTGCTCTGCCTCGGGGTTTCTCAACGTGACGGTCCCGGGTCCATCACAGGAGGTCTGTGTCCTGGGACTGTCACCGAGCAGCACCGACAGCCACGTGGAACAGGAATTTCTCCGCACCCCAAGAAGAAATGAGCCACCATCCACTGAGGAGGCTGAGAGCTGCCCAGCGACCCTCAGACCCCGCTGTGAACCCACCTTCACTCCGGCAAGGCTGCGTGGTCCCAGATCTCCCCCCCCTCCTCAGCTGAGTCCTGCAGCGTACGCACGCAGCCCCCGGCCTGCTGAAAACGTCCGAGCATGGTTCACGGGGCCAGGAAGGCCGGTCACCCTTGCGTTAATGGAAGCTGCTTGTTTTGCTGCTGAAACCAACTCTTCAAAAGCCAAGCCCCAGTGTGCCCACACGCCTGGTGCCACAGCCCTCCGGCGGGTTTTCTCCCACGTAGCTCCGCTGGTGCCACGCAGCAACAGGGCAGCTCCCCGCAAAACCACGGCGGGGGAAATCCTGCAGCAGACCAAGCCCCTGCTATTCAGCCCCTAGTTCTCCTAAGTACTTCAGAAAGCCTCGGAAGTTACACCTAAAAGGGGAAAAAGCCCTACAAAACATAAAACTCTGTTTCAACCCTGGCTAAAGGACCAGCCTTGGCCTAGGAGGAGAGCGGGGACGGAAGGGGAAGGTTTCTTTTTCAACTCGAAAGCCCCGTAAGCCTGGAGGCACCGAGATCCACGCAGAAATAAGCTGCCAGTATTTCCAAAAGGCACCGTTCGGCCCCTTCGCCAAAGGGAGCGACTGCAAACTGGTGAGGAAGAAACAAAGCTGCCACCAGCTTTATATAACCCGCTGTCCAGCAAGGCACGAGGGCTGGGCAGGGGCTGCAGGGACACCGGCACGCCCCAGCCGTGTGAAAACGAGAGCTTCTGTGGGTCGTATTTTTACACCTTCCTCTGCTTCAGAGACTGGGCATGACCACAGACCAGCACGAGGCCAAAGCCTGCGCTCCCCACTCCAGCCAAAATCCCCCCAGGTCACCACTGGCATCTTCTCCAAGAAAGGCCGACAGCATCTGCCCCCTTCCCACCACATTCCCCCCACCCTGTCGCAGCTTCTCTCCAGCTCCTAAACCGAGAGAACCACAAGAACTGCTCAAGTCCCAGGTCCCGTCACTCCTGCAGACCCCCAGCACCCACCCATTTCCTGACCGGCTCCCTGCACACCCAGCTCCCCCCGAGCCCCAAAACCAACCCGTCCCCCTCCCGCCTCGCAGCCATGTCACACGTTCCCCTTCGCAGCCTCCACGTCCTCCCGCTCCGACAAGCCTGACGTTTCCTGCTCCGCTCCGGCTGCCTTCAGCTTCGACGTCGGAGGTCTCGCATTAATCTAATCGCCTCAAATGGCACCTCAAAGAGCGGTTGTCTTTTCCACAGCAGGAAGGGGAGGGGGAAAAAAAGTAGGGGGGGAAATAAAGAATGAAGATTGGAGTTTACTGGCAAAGCAGAGCGTCCCGGGGAGGGCAGTCCCTTATGCAATTCCCAGTTTGCGGATAAACAGACAGCTCGTCTCGCCTTTCTCGACTCCACGCAGCGTACAAAAGCGAATCCTGACAGCGAGCATGCCACGCGCTTCGTCCCTGGCAATGCTGTCCTGCCACGAAGATCTTTTCTTCCCTGCTCTGCGCGCAACCGGGCAGCACAGGGATGAAGGGAGGGAATGCTGAACCGGCACCGCGTGTACTCTGCCTGTTGGGGCAAGAGGCTCCGAGTAACTAGAGAGCAGCAACCTGTAGCTACAAGCCTACCTTCCATGCTTACCCAGCTCTGCGTTAGGTAGGCACTCAAGCAAACAAACAAAACAAATAAAAAAAAAAAAAAGAAAAAGAAATCTACTTACTGGTTTCCAGTTTGCCGGTCGGAAACTTCCTGCATGAACCAGGAAGGAAATGGGGCGCACAACTGCAGTTTAACAGCGGGTAAGAGGGAGTTAAAACGCGGCGCTGGGATGCCTGGGAGCATCCTCTGCTGTGAAAAAGAGCAGGGCAGCAGTCCTTCCCGCAGCAGGGAGAGGATCTCACAGTTTCAGATGGGTAATACAGAGCTGCGGGGGGGGGGAAGAGGGAGGAAACCGGTGCTGAGGGTGCTAACCCTTCCCAGGCAGAGAAACCACCCAGCAAGCGCCCACACCGTGTGTCTCCGCACGGATCCGTGCGCGGCTTCGAAGAGATCGGCAAAAAGTATTTGCGACAGCGAGGCTGTCGTCAGGGAGATCACGCTCCCGACACTCCGGCCGCAGGCATTTTTTAAGGGATCTGCGAAAACAACGGCGTCGGAAAGCCGCCGATTGCCAGGGGATCTGCGGCTCGTCTCACCGACGCGGCCTTGGCTCCCACCTGCAGCCACGGGGCAGCTCACACCCGTTTCCAGTTTCTCGCACCTTGTCACATTAAGGGAGGACGCTGATCCCTACAGTTTCCTTCCACCTGCGGCCGCTGCCCGAGATCTCGCAGGACGATCTATCAGTCCCGCGGACGGGTGGGTCTCCGAGGGGGAAGGAGCCCCACCAGGACTGGAGGCACAGAACAGCTTCTGCTCCGTCTGTACCGTGGAAGTCACGTCCCGACTCCGCTGCAGGAGCCAGCAATGACACCGGGGAGGCAGGGAAACTGAAACTATGCGCAGAGGGAAGACGATACGGCCAGGGAGCCGGGTGAGAAACAATCGTCCCTGGATACTCGCAGAGGATCCCGATGCTTGTCTGACCTCGTTTACTCCCGCTCTGACATCCTACCGGAGGCTCCTCCGGGCCCGGCAGGATGCTCCGGGCACAGGTATGGGGACGGACGCGCGGCTAAGCGGCTCGCGCCGATCGGGAGGTAGCACCAAACACAAACACACACCAGTTTGGATCAAAGGGTCACGGGATTGGGTACAAATGCTCCTAGAGACCGACTGTCTTCCTCCCTTTCCCTGAGTTTTGCTCGACAAAAGGTTTTTAATTACAGATTGAAACCAGTCTCTTCAAATTTGAGGTTAAGACTGGTTGAGAGCAACTGTTTATTGCTTTGACTATGCCAGATAACGAGGAGGATTCTAATTGTTTGCCACAGAAGTCTTCTCTTTCAATAAACGCAGCATCCTGAGACTGGGGGAAAAACCCTCAAGTGCCAGTTTTAATCAAGATTAAACCACAGTTCTCAAGCTTTTCGGCTCCGTCTCAAATGCAGATCAGGAATTTCACAGGCCCCCCCCGCCCCCTGCAATTTTTAGGTTGGACACCTGCAGGGGACTCGATTCCACACAGTTAAACCCAGCACTCGGGCAGCACTTTATCCTCCAAACAAGGTCTCGAGCAAACCAAACCATCGCAGCACCTCGATATAACCAAAATTTCTTCCCCCATTTCTGTCCCATGCTGACATCCCGATTCTCACACCAAGAAAAACAACACTAATTTTAAATTCCGCTTTAAAATTCACAAAACACAAAGCGAACCCACCGCATTCGCCATGCCAAATTAATTCCACCCAGCCGTGGTTGGCCCAGCACCTCTACAAAGCAGAGCTCCTTATTAAGCCCACAATACAACTAAAGATCATCTTCGGACCCGTTACGACAACGCGATAAGATGCGTATGTGAGCAAAAAATAAATAAAATAATTAAAGGCGTAAGAAGAGCTGCAGGTCAGCAGAAAATGAAGAACTACTTTCATTCACCAACAAATTTATTAAGAGCTCATGGCTTGCAAACCCCTCCCCTCAGTTACTAACGCAATTAAGGCTCGGTGGAAAAATCCCACCATCTCACCCATGTTTGGGTTGCGCCTCTTCACTCCCTCTTTCCCCAGAACAAGCCTAAACAGGGGCCAGAATGAATATTAAATAAGAATGGCTCCTCTCTAATAAACTGCTCAGTTTCACTCTGTCTCTTTTTTTCTTTTTTTTTTTTAAAAAACTTGTTTAAATACAACATCTCCAGCAAACCATTGGAATTAAGCTAGCCCATCGCTTCCTGATCAGCCTCCAGAATTGCCCACATACTGCGATTTCCAACCAGGACTAGCAGAAACATTCAGAAATAAAACATTTCCTTAAAAAATAATTAAAAAAAAACCCAACACAGAATCAAACCAACACTTTTTAAAACGACGGGGTGACCTTTTAGCTCTGCTGCTACGCTTGCACACTTCAACCCTCATTAAGTTGTAAATTCTTCCAGGCAGAGACCTTCTCTACCCATGTCTATAAAGTACTTATTATATAAGTTATGGTTTCGATAGCCAAGACAATTAACAGCACAGGGAACATGGCTAATCTCGAACTCGGACCAGCAGCAAACTCTTACCAAGAGTCCTTGAGCCGAGAGAAACTTTTGCTACCCGGCCGCCTGCTGCCCTGGGAGCGAGAGGGTCTCCAGGACGCTGGCTCGGAACGCCAGAGAGCCGCACGAGGTGCGAGCGGTCACAGCAGCAGCCGGTGCTGAACAGGAGCTGTTGTTTTCAATGTAAAAACGTTGGGATTTAGAAGTTCTGGTGAGAGAAAGGCCCGGGTGCCCGGAGTTCTGCTCCGAGGGCTTTTTCCTGCTCTACTGAGCGACTCCAGCCCCTTCCCCAGGCAGCAACCAGCTCGCCTCCAGTTCCAGACCACGGTCACGGCAGCAATCAGCCCGGGACTTTGCCTCCTGCCATCGGCCTCACGAACACAGCGCTCCCCGGGAAGCCGGCCGTAACCTTCAGCTCCATCTCACAACTCGGGAGGTTTGGGCACCTGAAGGCTTGGTTCCAAACCAACCCCTCCAACTCGGGGAGCCAAGGAAGCGTCACAACCCTGGCCAAGCAGGGAGGCCTCCCCT
>VWZZ01006823.1:1145-11715 GCA_013399095.1 Psophia crepitans
ATTCCTGATACAGGCCAGGATGCCGTTGGCCTTCTTGGCCACCTGGGCACACTGCCGGCTCATGTCCAGGCGAGCATCAATCAACACCCCCAGGTCCTTTTCCTCTACACAGCTTTCCAGCCACCCCACTCTCAGCCTGTAGCACTGCCTGGGGTTGTTGTGGCCAAAGTGCAGGACCCAGCACTTTGAATAATAGGTAAGACTCCATAAGAAAATAAACAGACTACTTGGACTATCCTTAATATAACTTAATATATCCTTAATATAACCCCACTTATAAGTGAAAATAAATTTCATTTTCATATCTTTCCAGCTTTTACTGTAAGTTGAAGGTAGAGCTCTTAACTCAGAAAAAAATCCCTTCAAAGTCTGCCCTAGATAAATCGTGTCAACATATTGAAAAGGGTAGAAAACCAGCTTTTTGTTGTGTGAGCTTGCAATCATAGGAGAAAAATAGTATTGCATCAGGAAAAAAGGTCTTCAGAATTTAGAAAAAAAGAAAGGAATGGTACCTTTGAACTTTCTATGGAAATTTGAAATTGTATAAAATTCAATTGACCATTAATAGTTTTAAAGATGTGAATAATTGTAAAGATTTTATAGTTTTGGTTTGAAAGGATGAAACCCTAAACTTTCCTTTCCTATCGTAACTGTAGATTGGAATTAAGGTAATTAATTCTTGCCGTGTAACCTATACGTAATCTCGTGTAAGCTTATTACTTGTAACAGAACTCGGACAGGAAGGAAAAATCACTTTCCAAACAGTACTTTTTCTATATCATATTTTTATTATGCAGTAATAGCAGAAATCTCACCTCACCCTCTGAACATGTCACTCCATGTGGGAACAAAACTGTCACTGTGATAAGAAAGCTATTGAGTATCAGTGACAGCAGTTTAGAATAAATATCCATTTCCTCAGTCTCTGTTCTAGACATTTCAATGTTACCTAAAGCATCAATGAATATATGCAATGAAGAACTAAAAAGTCATTAATAGCAAAGGAGGAAAAGCAACTATGAAATACTATATAGAATAACATTCTCTTTTTTTTTTTCTTCCTTATTTTGTCTTTATTTAATGTTATCTGGCCAAGTCTGAGACAGATGTTATTGAAATTACTTAATCAAAAGTAAGGATTGTTAGTAATAGTAAAATATAATTGTCTCTTGTTGACTATAAAGTAAAAATTTCTATCATACATACAAAGTTCATATGTTAGCATTGCAACATATCCTAGTAGGGACAACAGGACTCCCTATAGGTCTAATCAGATTTATTCTGACCAGCAAATTCAAAATAGGCAGGATGAATGCCTCTTGTCAATGAAATGCTTTCCCACATAGAATTCCACCAATGCTGCCACCTTCATTTTTTAATGTCAAAGCTAACAGTATCAGTAGTGTAGAGATGACAGAGAGCATTTTGTGGTTTAAGGTGTTAATTAAGCAAATCAGTCAAAACCAGGAAATAAGTTTACAATGTGGAGCCTAAATACTTTAAATACTCCTTTTACCAAAGAGCACCTTGAGAATTGCTTACCCTTCATAGAAAAGTGATGTGATACCAGTGTGGTAGAGCACTGCTGACATAAGCAAAAACTGAAGAGTCAATGAATCGGAGTTTGAATCAGAAAAAAAATCAACCTTGAAATAAGGTACATTTTCCTAGCTGTGATAGTAATTAAACACTGGAAAATCTTCCACAGGAGGCAATGGACTAACCAGTACTTGCAGTCTTTAAAATGAGCTTAGCTGTCTTTAAAAGTACAATAATTTGATCAAGTCTTTCAGATAAAAACCACGCGTGATATGAACTTGAAAAGGAGCACCAGAGTTGAGTGTTCAGGATGGTTCTTTCTGGCACTGAAATCTGTGATAGTGTAAGGCAGTTGTTCATATCTTTCTTATTTACCTTTGAGCAGATCAAGTATTGTCCGTAATATTTGCAGATCTACGCAAGAGAATGACTATAAGCAAATTTCAAGCAATATGTTTCAGGATAATTTTCTCCCATCTTGTCTTTTCTCTTCAGAGGTGAAGGCTAACATAGTAAGTTTTCATCTTTTTCAGCTCTTCTCCGTGAATATCAAATGTAGGTTATATAATGTGACACTTGAGAGGAGCACATCTGTTTCCTCAGCAGTACACAGAATCTGCTCTGACCACTGGCTACCTTATCTTGCTCATCAGCTCAAGCACCAACTAACACATATATTTTGGGTTGGGAAAGTACCTTTTCTTTAGATATGACTCAAAATTAACTTTGAGAAAAGTGTCCATCTATTTCCATATGGAAGTATCATTTACCTGACAGGATAACATAGGCATTAGTATCATAATCCAGTATGCTTTACATAATCAAACTTTCTTGTCTTTGTATGAGTCTTCAACTCTGAAACTAAGATAAAGATATTTTGGTTTCTCACGCTCCTTTCCTATAACACAAACTTTACTCCCCTCATAACCAAAAGACTATTCTAATATCCAAGTATTGTGCTTAGTTTAAGGCATTTAGGTGAAACTTTACAAACAGTGGCACAGAAAAATCAAACCAGATTTTTTTTAATTCCATTAAACTTGTGGAAATGTGGAAAAACTTGTTATTTTGCAGACAAACTCCTAAAAATATGTAAAATACAATAGATTAGCTGAATTCATTTATGTGAGATTTACATACATAGTTGAAGCTAAGCACATGTTTACATGTCAGGCTGGGTAGGAACAGATTTAAAAAAAAGGTAAAAAAGTAAGTATAGATTTAGTGGACTGGGAGAAATACTATAAACATTTTCAGTAACATTTTGTGTCATAAAAGTTTGGATTGTTCCAGAGATTGTTTACAAGATATGGCACTGAGAATATACCATGACAGTTATTTTGATTAAGCTCAGTTTGTCTCATTGACATAAAAGAAAGATTCTGACACAATAGGCCTAATTAATCACAAGGATCATGTTTTCCCTGTAAGAGAGGAAGAAGAACAAAAGGCACCATCTCTGGATTTTTTCTGGAATATAAAACAATCAGGCCTGCATAATTCAGGGGAGAAATGGTTCATTCTTTTGGGCAGAACTCTTTCCTTTTCCTTAACACAGTAATTATATAGACATAGAATTGCAGATGCTTTGTAAAATAGTGTAAATACATTATTGAACTCAGATGAATTAACAAAAAAACCCAAATAATGAGAAAGAAACCCAAAACCCAACAACAAAAGGAAAAAGTAGAGAGGACTAACATTCTTTAAAAAAAAACACGTTACAAGATCACTCTCCAAACAATAGACAGGTTTTAAATGCTAACAATAGACAAGTTTTAAACACTACAGTAGTCCAAAGCAGAAATATTTTAATTAATCATACTGCTTTCAAGGACTATAGCAAATATTTTCTCCAAATTCATTTTACAAAGATGACTATCTGATTATTGTTGGTTGTTATGCAAAGTATTTTGAAGAGTTCAGAGCAAAAGAAGACCAGCAATCATTTAAAGTACCAAATGTATCACGTATCAAGATAAAAAAGTATAAGAAACTAATAACACAAAAATGTATTCCAGGCTTTCTGTACGATTATTATTTGAAAGATGATAAGATTGAATACCTTCTATGTTTTCAGGCAGATATTGCCTGCAAAATGTTTAGTTAAACTGAAACAGGTGTCAGCACAAAAATGAGTGCTACAAACATACACATATCAATAAATATTCTCTGAAATGTTCTGTATGTTTCGATTCATTGGATTACTTTTGCCTTTATTGCCTTCAAATATTCATAAAATTGAATTATGCCAGAATATATGTTCATAGACAGCCGTATAAATTCACATATGAGAGTATCTCTGCAGAGGGCAGGAAAGAAAAAAAAAGATAAACGGAAGAGAAAAGGAAGATTTGCAGTGCTGGTCAGTGGGAAAACAGCACCACTATGGCTAGGATTATTTTGAACACTGATTCAACAATTACCCCCAACTTCTTCCCATCTCCATCCTTTTACATCCTGTCCCATGTTCCCAGATTGCGGTGTGCCAAAGGAGAGCTCTGTGCATTGTACCAAATCCACAGCCGCACAGCTAGCCGTGCCTCTCAGCTGCCCTTCTGACAACGAGCCGCAGGTATAGGAAGTTCTGCTTCTACCTCCAGTGCAGCTTGAAAGAGACTTTCTTTATAGAGTACCTTTTCCTCCCCCCCCCAAAAAAACCACCCTAGTTTTGAACAGAGGTCTTGGTAGGCAAAGAGACAACGCAGCTCTGAGATCGTTTTTAAAAGAGAGCTGGGACATAGTGACAGTACAAATGAAGAAGTGAAATGGAGATCGGTAGGTAGGTTTGAGTGTGATGAATTGCTGTCTGTTGTAGAGGCGTCTCTGCCTGCTGCTGTTGCTTAAACATCCTAATAAGATATCAGTGATAAGAACTTATTTGTTTTGAATGTCTTCTATTGTATAAATGTTTGGAATCATAGTTTTTCTTCAGGGGCAGATGAATTACGACTAAGTGCAGAGACCCTAGGGAAAGTATCTAACAAATTTGGACATATATGTTTTTCCCAAAGCAATTGCTAACTGGATATCTTATAGAATGTTCCTCATATGTAATACAATCTGATATTAAGGATTATCACATACATTTCTGAAATGCCAGGAAAAAATTATTAAAAACTTAAAAGCATAATAGTTTTGTACTTGGAAAGGTAGACAAGTGATTCAAAGGTTCTAGAACTCTAAAATGTTTATATTTTTCTTCCAGATGTTCAGAAATGAGTGTTTTAGGATTTTTTTGGTAGAGACGTTTAAGTAAATTTTTAGTTCTAGGTTTGAAAATTTTTGTCTTTGCAAGGAATAAGAAAAGAGGTATTCGCTCTTACTTTGAAAATCAGTTTTATTCTTTGTTTCTCCTCAATAAGCATGTAATTTCATTTTCTTGGTTATGCTACTACCTCATTATCTGCTCAGGTAAATGTTAGGTTCTCTGGAAAATTAAGACCCTTCAGAAAGATAAAAATATCTCACCTAGCACTTTTATCTTCCAGACAATCAGGGTTAGTAATAAAGATTCAGTCTGAATTGTTAGTCCTCTCCACTGCATAGACTGATATCTGTATTCTCAGCTGCTTTTTCTAAGAGCTGTTTCCTTGAGACTATATACATATTCTGAATACTACTGTTGTTATATTTCACAGTAGAATGTATAGCAGAACTGTCTTCACGTACAAGTGTCTAGGTTTTTTTCTTCTGCTTTTTGTGCTTTTATCATAAAAGAATTAAGAAAAAAAAATGCCATACCTTTATATACTTCAGATTTTTTCTCTTTGTCACCTTTATATACAAAGTAGATTTTTATAACTGGATGCTGAAAAGGTCATACCTAGGTAATAGGCCATTCTATTTTTGTCTGATAATCTCGATCTCCCTTACTCTGTATGCTGAGAATGCTTTATTTTTATTTTATTTTTATTTTTATATTTTACTTGCAGTAGATTTCACTGGACTGACTATTGTATCCATCCATTTGGTGTGTCACTTGCCGCTTGCGAATTTAGGGGAATACTGTAGCTGAGATCCATCTTGTTATAATGCGAGTATACACAATATACATGTATACAGCTAAAATAATAATTTAGACTATGCTTGTTACAAGTGAAGAAAAGCATAGCCCATTTATCCAACCTGGTCTAGAAGTAAGCCCTTTGTCGAGGTGAATCAGGGCTTGATTATGTCTTTGTAGACATGACAATAACTTGTGCAGACAGCTTCCGAATAAGCAACATTAAAGAAAAGCTGCCTTTGTGACAGATAGTGTGGGACTTGTTAATTTTCAGTCCAACCAAGTATTAATACAGACAGGAAGAAGGAAATCTGAAAACTAGAAACTAGAGGGACTAGCTCAGGAGATATCTATCTTCTGTACATCAATCGTTAAGTGAAATGAATTCCACCCTAGGTCAGGCAGTTGATAATAGATGTTTGCTACTTAATCACCCTTGTTTTTCTGTCTTAGGATCCTTACACCCAGGGTCTTGAATGTCTCATCACCTGTCCCAGTGCAAAGCCCCATCCTGTCAGATGCAACAATCCTTGTTCCTCAGTCAAAGTCTCATATTCATAAAAGCCAAAGCCCAGTCTGAGACATGACCTATTCATGAAGTGTTAATCCGCTGGATAAATTAGCTCCTCCTTTTCCCTGCCATAGTGTGACTGAGAAGATGTGTCACCAGAATTTCCACATCCTTCAATCTTATTGCGAAAGCTTTGAAATCACTCTTGATACATTTCATGCCTGCCCTGACAGTGTAACTGGTGCATATCGTGGATAAGCAGCAAGGGGTAATGCTCCAAGAGCCAGATGGATCTTGAGTCTTTTTGCAACATCCTAGATCTGAGTTTTCCAGAGGCATCAGATCTCCCAAAACACAAAGTTGGACTGGTGGATAGTTTGCTTCATTCCCTGAGGAGGAAGACTTCAGTGACATTCACCTGGCTTTCTCTCTATTCATGCAGACACTTGGTTAACGTTCTTCTGACTCTGATGCCTTCTATGACAGGTCTTCTTTGTCATCACCGATTTTCATTCTGCTATACCAGTCCTGAAGCAACAGAGCTACAAGTGGAGAAGGATCCTTCATTGTGCTGCTAGAAGTCACAAGCTTCCAGACACCCCTACTTTCGGAGTTTACATCCACTGTTACCTACTTTTTGTCCATCCCTCCTTCCTTACACCACAGGACTTGGGCTCCTGTCCCTGCAGACGCTCTGTGAAGATCTTATCAATTTTTTGTTTGTCCTCCCTGTTGATAAATGATCTACTCACTTCCTCCTACAGCTACTTCACATGGCAATTCAGCTCCTTGTCCAGAGCACACCTTTTCCCTTTGTGAGGTCTCTCAGCTCCTGCAGCTCAAGATCTGCAAGGATATCCTCGTTGGAGCTCTATCTGGGTCAAGTTCTCTGACATCTCAATGTAGATTTTTGCCCAGAGACTGTGCTCTGAGTCACTTTGACATGATCTTTGCATAACCCCACAGTCTTGAACAGTTTCTGGACCTCTCTCCACCCCTGTTGAGCTAACTATTGCTCCAAATACAGTGTGTGTTAGCTGTCTCTGCTATCCTTTGCACTCTTATAAAAAGATTGTGACTGCTGATAGCAAACCCACTGTGCAAAAAAATTGGTTCTCAGGCACTATACCTTCTTGAAACTCTTTCCTCCAAGGGAAATTGATACATATTCTTCTCCAGGAAGATTGCCACTTCTCTTATTTCAAAATAGTCATGATAGACGATGGTTGTCCCAGCTGTGAGCAATATCATAAGTCTGAATTAAATATTTTATACAAAACAAACCCTGAAGTGATATTCCCTGGGAGAAAATAATAATACGGAGAATAAGTAACAAGATTTAATTTGAAATAAAAGATACCACACTTTGAAAATTCTCTGACATCTTAGTATCATATTTTAGAGGTGCTTTCAATGACAATTCGATTAAAGCATACTTTAGATGTGAACATAAATTTTTATTTACCTTTAAGTGAAAGAAACAAACAAACAGAAAACTCCACTGTGTTAAAATTACTTAGCCACTGTACCTTAAAATGTACTGATCACAGAACTCTGTTTCATTTGGTGCATTGAACTAAGCCGAAAGTCTTCTTGGCACAATTCAGAATTAGATTCTAGACATTACCTGCAGAAAGAAATCTGTCAGCAGCTGAGCAGCAGCAGTAAGTCCCTATGAATGCAATATGTAAGCATTAATGTGAGCGCACTGAGGTTTCTCTAATTAGTGGCCCTTAGAGTTGCTGACACATACACCTATGTGCCCTGTGACATCTGGGCCCTTCTCCGGGTGCACGCGCCCAGACGTCTCTTGCACCCAAGTCCATCCAGTGGCAGTGTCTGCGGACTTACAGGCCCTCTGGCCCAAGGTCCCACTTCTGCTGCTGGCTCTTGTTTTCACTTACCTTGGTTCCTCCAGCTGCTGGTACAGAGATCTTGCAGCACTCATACATGGTGAAATTAGACACTGAAAGTTAAATTAGACAGTTAAGTAAGGAATTAATAAAAAGATAAGGACAGACTGTGGTGATCAGGTTCAGGGCTCAGTCAGGCGAGCGTACTGACCTGCAGCCTGCTTGGATGCAACAGGCCAGACCCCCTTTATCCTTCCTCCTCTCTATTTCCAATCTCCTTTCTCTTTCCCCATCCCCACTTTTCCCGACCTTTGACGCTTCCCCTAAGAATTCTTTTGTCTGTTTTGCAAAGTCCCTCAGGTTCCCCTCAATACTCATAATGCTCATGCTGATCTTGTTTCCCCAGTCTTATCTGGTTTATAACCAAGCCTGGCTTTCTCCAAAGCTGTGCGTGTAGTTTCTTAATGGCCCATCAATTAGTGGCTGAAGAGTTTTAGCCATTGTTATTGTCTTTTTTATCAGGTTTGGGTCCCTGTGTTATCTTTTTCCTTGTCACTTTTTATTGCCTTTGAACTGAAATGCTCTTTGACCTGACAACTTTAATGAGGCAGATGCTCTCACATTCCGCATGCCTTTAAAGAGACTTTTCCGTATTTTAGACTATCGCTGCCATAAGATGTGAGGGTAGCCTCTGAAACTGCAAACCCATCAGAACACAATGATACTATTTGATGCCCATCTGTTCAATAATATTACACCCAAAGCCCAAAAGCTTGGACAAGAAATATGTCAAAGCAGATGGCAAGCAGTGCTGCTGATGATCAAAAGGTCTAGTGGGTTTGGGGAATATTTAGAATCCCCATCCATTCTTCATGGAAGAAGAGAAAAAAATTGATAAACTAGCAAATGACAATTTACACTTCACTCTTCCCAGCTGTAAGGTATTTTACCATCATTATGTTTTCTCACATAGCCAAAAATGGTAACCGTGTCAAGTAAAAAGAAAATATTACACTAAATAACATTACCAAATTTTTGTTTGTCATGTTATTACTTAAAAATGATATAGTCTCTGTGTGGTTAATGAATGTACATTCTAATACAGATTAAGAAAAGCTTCAGAATACAATATGAAACAATCCAATATTTACATTACAACATAGTTGAATCACATAATAAATTACAGGAATTACTATTAAAAGTAGATCAAGTAACTTTTAAAAAAACTACTGGTATGATGTTTTTCTCTGATGTTTTGAATTAATAATTCCATTTTGTTATCATAGCATATGATAATTTACAGTGAAAGTTCATGGATACACAAAAAGAAATGTCAGAAATCATTTATTATGAACGTTCATTCAGAGAAAACCAAAATATTACACTTCCTCAGTATGTCCTGTAGGAACCATTTTATTTTAATAACAAATTACTGAATAAATAAAAATAAATTGCTGGCTAAGTTATTTTCTGTTTTTTTGGTTTTTTGTTTTTTTTTTTTCCTCTGTAGGACATAGGAGGACATATTTAAAAACCTTATTCCAAGTAAGGGAAAAAGTATCACGAGCAGAATGTTCTAATAGCCTAATGCACTGGAAATGGTCTTTCACTAAAATGGTTCACTAAAAGAATTAGCATCAAAAGAAAAGCACATTTCAAAGGCTCAGTTATTTGTTTTTGAAGAGAAAAGTTGTTTCCCAACTATTTCTGGTTTGTAAATGAACAGAATAGAATAGAATGAAAGAGTGTAAGTCAGAATACGGCACAGTTTCATGCTACAGACTGCACCATGAACTAGGCCAATATGGTTAAAAGCCACGATAAGGACAGTCTGATAAATTGATTTCCTACAAATGTAGGATCCAGATCTCAGGTCCGCAAAAGTATTTAGAAGCTTATGCCCCACTTCAAAAATATCTGCATGGATTTAGTCCATATTTTCTTTTAAGCTGCTTTATATTTTATGTATGGTAATAAGTAGCTGATACGAAAATCCAGGGATTCTCCTGCTAAATTTTTTCACTCAGTTCCATCACTTTCTACTCTCTTGTGTGTAGGAGTCATATAGGCAGGGGCACCAAGAGGATGAACTGAGGGAAAATGTGGGTACTGCATAATATTCCATAGCAATCTATGTGTTTCAGGAAAATTCCATGGTCTTTAGTGGATCGTATAGAACAATCTTGAGACAATTCAATATATCCCAAAATACTAGTAATGTTACAGTAGTGGGACCAAAGCGAGAATTTTCTCTTCCCAACTACTCACAAAACTAAAACAAAGGCAAGTAAACACTTCAGAATAATAGATAGCTATTTTTTAAGGATGAACAGAATCAAGGGACAACATGAGACATAGGAAACATTAAATGCATCCATCAATATATCTTTGTATGTGACTAGTCAGTGTCAGAGAATATACATAGAACAGTTTTAGCAACAGATAAAATTTGCAACTAAATGAGTATGATCCAGGTCCAACGATGAAATGTCCTCTCAAAAAATAGAGAAACAAGAGTTGTAAGCAGCGAGTCAGTCATTACTTAATGTTTTTGAATTGTGCACACAGCTGCAGGAAAGTGATTAATAATACCAAGTAAAATATCTGTACTGGGATCCACTGCATGATCCACTGGGGTTAAGGATGAGCTTCCTTGGGTTG
>VWZZ01006824.1:6040-57917 GCA_013399095.1 Psophia crepitans
TCTACTCTACTCTACTCTACTCTACTCTACTCTACTCTACTCTATTCCATCCGGAAATATTTTTTCCTGAGTTTTAGAAAATGTATTGTAAAGTTGTGAGATCCCTTACTCAGGAAATGATCCCTAGCATTTTCTGCCTTGCTCAGGATGCCAGATTTCTAAAATTAATTTGATTTCCTTTAATTTCAATTCTGGAATTACCCATGATGAGCGTCAGCACTAAGTGCTGATAGATATGTGCATGTAAAAGCAAGAAAAACACCCTGGTCTTGTTTTTACCACTGGCACTGTGGGCCACCTGCAGCTCCTCATTGCAGGTCAGCTTCTGAAAGTAAAGCAGCCCCCTGGGGCTGCTTATGGCCTCGTGGTCCCTCACATCACTACAGCCCTAGAGAGCCACAGCATCAGCGTCACCACATGTTACCAGCCCGGTGGCCCAGGGCACCAATGCACCCCTGCTCCTGTGTCTGCGTGTTGACATGCAGAAAGGGACCCAGCACGTCTGTCCCCATCGCAGAGCAGGACCAGCCATGCCGGCACACCTCCTGCAGACATCTGCCTGGCCTGCTGCTAAATGCCACTGATGGCACAGACCCCACGCATCAGCCCTGGCAACACTAGCAGTGGCTTTTGCTGCATCCAACTTGCACCTCCTTGCTGTAGCAGAAGCTTGTTTCTCTGTGTCTCACCCCCTACAGAAAATGGAGAGGAGCTTATTCCTTCCCTTTTGCAGCAATTTTTAACAGATCGGAAGACGACTACTATATCTGTGCTCTGTACTTTCCCTGGAAGTACTTTTTTAGTCCATAGACAGGAAAAAGTTGAAGGCCACTGCTCTGCACTGACAAATGTTAAGCAAACTTCTTTTTCTCTGTGGATGCAGTCTGCAAGATCGTTCCTGTTTTCTGAGCTTTCTTCTCATTGCCAGCATCTTTCTCCCAGCTGCAGCTTGCCAGCCCCTTTCTAGGGCCGAGTGTGGCCAGGGGATGGCTTGCCAAGCTGTATAACCACCCCCTTCTGCCTTCTAGCTTGATTTGCTTTTTCTGTACTTGTGTAACACTGTTCACAGAAAAACAGTTCTGTCTAGCCTCATGCCAGTCTCCCCACGGTCCTGGGAAGCAAAGCATAATCCCGCATCCTGTAATGAAGCCCATGGCAGCTCCCCAGCCCCACATTCGTTATGGAGCTCAAGCTATGGACCTCCTCACGCTGCCAGGGCCCAGCTTCATGTGTGGCTAAACACAAACTGTGCCTGCTCAGACATCTTCACAGAATCACAGAATATTAGAGGTTGGAACGGACCTCAAAAGAACATCTAGTCCAACCCCCCTGCCAAGGCAGGGCCACCTAGAGCACATCACTCAGGAACACGTCCAGTCAGGTTTTGAATGTCTCCAGAGAAGGAGACTCCACAACCTCTCTGGGCAGCCTGTTCCAGTGCTCTGTCACCCTCACGGTGAAAAAGTTTTTCCTTATATTAACCCGGAACCTCCTATGCTCCAGCTTGCATCTGTTGCCCCTTGTCCTATCACTTATTGAGACTGAGAAGAGCCTGGCTCCATCTTCCCAACACTCACCCTTAACATATTTATAAACATTGATGAGGTCACCCCTCATTCCCCCCTTCTCCAAGCTAAAGAGACCCAGCTCCCTCAGCCTTTCCTCATAAGGGGGATGTTCCACTCCCTTGATCATCTTAGTGGCTCTGTGCTGGACTCTCTAGCAGTTCCCTGTCCTTCTTCAACTGAGGGGCCCAGAACTGGGACTTAAGTGCTCATCTTTGATCTGCCATTCACTTTCTTTTGCCACATTTAGCAAGAGGTACAATCTCTGCAGAAAACAGAGAAAGCCTTAACACAGGCATTTTAAGAATCTCACTTAGGTAGTATCAAGATGGCAAAAATCCCACAACAGCCTTTTCCTGGACGTTTTTCTGCTTTACATGCTACTCCTTCACTGGGATAATGTATTTGAATGACGTGATAGGAATTTACAAATACAAACGGAGAGTACCACGTTGCCAGAGTGTTACAGACTGCTTGCAGTGCTGTGGGTGACACGCATGAATACAGGGAAGCAAAGTTCAAGTTTGCTCAGTGCTCTCCAGCAAATAGTTATGTGGCTGTGGGACTAGAGGAAGTTCTCGTAGTTCTTTAAAAGTTAATCTTAATACATTTTTGCCACACATTAATTTTCATTAGTCTTTAGCCTTTCCCAATGTTGTCTTCTTATTGTAATAGTTTAAACACGCTGTGTGAAATCAGTGCTTCAGCAATCTGACTGATCTCTTGCATGGCTTTTATGGGAGAGGTGGGCTAATCCCGGTGCTAATGTTATGTCATCATTGGCAGTATTACATAAAAATGTCCTGTAGGGATGGAATTGCCTGGCTTTGGGGCAGTTAAATCCAACCACAGCAAGATTTCATGAAGATACGTGCAAAATACAGAAGATAAATGTTTAATAAACGCTGGTACTTTGGAGAACTGTGGCATATAATTACCAAAGCAGTTAAGCCTAAAAGTAATACAGCTTTGCTTCTCAGCCGCCTCTGAGGTAATAACATCCTGGCACCTCTATTCTTCACAGCCATGTTTGCTGCGTGGTGTCAGGCCACATTGCCCACTCGTAAAGTAGATGTAATCTTGCAGTCCACTTTTCTCTGAACATCCTTAATATTTTGACCCAGTTGAGAGCTCTTTGCTGAAAGATACCACATGGCAGGGAGCTAAAGATGATAGTGCTGCTGGACTAGAAGTTTTTTTCTGGAATATTTTGACTGATTGATAAGAATCCTCAGCTCAGGGACAGCCTCCTGTGCTTTCGCTGCAACGTCTTGGTATTGTTCCTTTCTGGCTTGGAGTGAGGCTGTTTTCTGTATCTTCCTTCCAAGAAAGGACAATTTCACCGAGCGAAATTGCTGAAACGATGGCACCCAAAAGCTGGTCTCAGATGGCAAACTCCAGCCCATGGGCCACCCTGGCTGCAGGCACTGTTCCCTTGGACAGAGAGTACTGGAAATGCTGCTTTTCACCCCAAACCAGAAACAAACAATATTGTGAAACAGCAGAGACCTCAGAAACAAAAAAAAATAATCTGTCACCACCCACACAGTGCTGTGAGCTGTACCAGATCCTCCCCACTGACATGCAGCGTTCCCCCCTGAGAAGCTAAATCTGGCCAGAGTTTGGCTCCTCCATTTAGCTGAATACTTTTAAGGAAGCCTTATTCACAGGAGGATCTATCTGCACTTGGTAGCTTGGTCTCTCCAGGATAAAAGTGAGCTGTGTCTCCCGGTGGGGAATGTAACTGTGGGCTGGGGTAGGAATAGGGCTGACAGTGGAAACCTCAGGGAAACAACAAACAGAAGGAGTTCACAGGGTAATAAGTGAGCTCCTTGGCACTTTCCTGCAAGATCAACATATTCCACAACAAAGACCCTGGGAGGCCTTTCTCCTCTTTTATTGGAATGTGAAATATGGTCCTAATGAACACCGAGTGTTTCACAGAAGATGGCGGAAGAGCAGCAGCTCATTTCAGAGAGCACAGCCCTTTCTATCTCCTTGCTCAGGTGTCTCCAGGATCTGCTCTCGCAGCCCAGACGGAGCATGCTCCTGCCCACGGCAGGGATCCCTGCTCCCCACCCACCCTGGAGCGCCCTCCGCTTGCACAGCTATTGGGGCAGGGCAGGGGCTGAACTGCAGTCCGACCCTAATGGGGTTAACCTAAACTGGTTTGCTCGAGAACAAGAAGCAGGAGAGCAGCAGCTCCCAGAGGAAGCAGCTGTGCTCCTGCCGCTGGCTCACAGGATGCGAGGCTGCGGGATCGCAGTGCCCCAGGAGAGGCTGTGGCAAAAGACAGGAGAAAGCCCAGCTTTCTTTCATGACTTCAGGGTAGCAACTTGGTTTTATTAGAAAATAGAAGCCGAGCGCCTTATCTAATGTCAGGGCTAGGCAGCTGGAGCCTGAGGAAAGGCAGCTGCTTTGTGGAGAGACCGCTGGTAAAATAATAAGCTTGAAACCCCACTATACATTTAATGCACTTGGGAAAATTTCTGTGCCACAGATTCCTTGCGTGAGGTGCTTGGATCAGAGACACACACAGGGCAGAGGGAAATTTCTGATGCACAAAAACCCCCGCTGAGGCCTTAGCGCCTCAAATTCTGCACTTCTCTGAAAATCCAGTCTTAGATGTCTCAGGCTGAGGATGCAAAACTTGAAATCCCCTTTCTATTTCCCCCATTTAGTCAATGCTTTTGACATCATATGTAAATCCCTTCTTCTCTGCTGGGATGGGGGCTGTAGCACACGCTCATGGGGAGTGTAACGCTCCCTGCTTGCACCATGTCCCCAGGACAGGGTAGGGCATTTCCAAAGTGTCCCTGAGCTTCGCACACATAACGGGAGATGCAGATATAGTATTTTCCTTCTCCATAGCAAATACAGAGAGTCACCAAGCCGAGGATTTGCAGGAATTGTCATGAGCTATATCGAAGAATGATGCAGGGTAGAAAATTCCTCCCAGGATTTCCTACCTCAAGGTCTCAGTTCATACCTGATTTGTCAAAGCCATCGTTAGAAAAACACCTCATCTTGACTGTGGACGTAGCAAACCTAGCTTAGAAAATTTTTCATATAATGATTGCAAATTAAAAGTGCACTCTGTATTTCTTTTCCAGCTCTCTTGGTCTGTCACCAGTACCTGATGCTCACATGGGCAGAAATTTATACTGGTGCAAACTGGAGAAAAGGAAATGAAAGAGGCTCACTGCTGATGCTCTAAGCTCTGCAGCAGACAAATTAGTGTTCAAGGCTCTGCCATGTCCACATCTATCACATTAATTGATCGATCGTAAACATGCCTCTGTACAGAGTCTTGGATTAGTTCCTGTGGAGGGCAACCTAAAGGATAAATTGGATTAAACAAAATTAGATTTGTATGGCTGTATGCTGCTGGATGTCTCTTTCAGTTTCTCCTGCAGATGCTGGATGTAATGCTTTAGATCCCTCATGGAGTTAAACCAGTCATGGTCCATGCCCATCAATGGGGTGATGCTGGTTTACACCAGATGAGGATCCGATCTGTAGTGCTATGCCTGTCCACTTTACATGAGGTTTCATACTGCAGTCAGGTTGTACCAGATTTGTTAAAATACATTTGAACATACACAAGAAAATGGTCTAGGGGCATGGTTGCTCTTTTTCCCACAGCAGGGAAGACTCGGAGCCTTCCTCCACATGGCAGATCTGATCCAGACACGTCTGCCTGCACAGAGAGGGTGTGATGGCATGAGCACATCTTCAGTCCAACACCAGTTTTGCAAGGCAGACCATGAGTGAGGAAAATCTGGTGAAACACCAGAAGGGTCACGGGGCCCATCCTGGAGTGCAGAGTCATTCCTGTGCTGTGTGTTCCCAGCTGTGGGGTTTGGTTACCCTCTAAGGCAGTTAGTGGCCTGTGGCATCAAATCACAACATCACTGACCTTGTATCGTGCCAGCTTGGCCAGTTGGTTCATGGGGGAGGAAATAAGACTTCAGTGCTACCGCATCCTTGCCTGAGCTCTGCCCCTCAGCTGCTCAGGGACACTAATTATGAAGGAGGCTCTTGCTCTACTGCTGTACAATTACGCAATGTGCAGTCCAAGCCTTAATACAGTTCTGAGTGAACTTCTGGTTTTCTTCTGTTCTCTGAAAAGCCACTCAATCTTGGACCAAACAACAAAGCAGCTGCCTAGCAATAAAATATGTACTGAACACAGGATGGACACAGTGCCTGGGCTGGAGTTGCTGCCCAGGAGCTCTTGCAGGAGGTCTGGCGTGCCTGTTGCCTTTGGTTTTTGAACTCAGGATAGCAAGTTCAGAAAACTACTCCTTTTTTTCATGGAAGTAAAAAAGCTGCATTTGCAGAGGAGCGAAGCAGGGTAGCAGATTTTGGATCATGCCATAGAGGCATCATAGGAGAAGGGAGGATGCTGACTGCTGTTTTGGTTCTGTTTTAGAAGCAGCTGATGATCACTGGGGCATCAATTTCAGCGAAGAGTGTGCTGCCCTCTCTACTGTCAGGGCTCTCCAACGCATGGTGACTTTGCCGAAAAATCGCCGCTCTCCTGGTGGGCCCCAGCCCCCGGAGAGCAAGGACCACCAGGATGTGCTCCTTCCTGCAGAAACCAGACAAGACCTCTCTTAGTCCCAGTAAGCAAAACCGTCCCAGAGGTAAGCCACCAAGAACCATGCCAGAGACAGAGCAAGGCCATGGCAAAGCGCCAGGGAAAGCCCCCTCACCAAAATGGAGGAGCCACCACAACTGGGGTCTGCAGCCTTCAGAGGTACCAAGCATCAGCTGCTACCACCCTGCACTGGTGGGACAACTTCCTGCTGCTGGTACTTCAGGGTATTCACTCCTCTGCCTCCAGACACACGTGACGTCTTTTGCAAGTTTTCCTGAGAGGCTGCAGACCTTTTATTTAATTATTATTTTGAGCTGAGTAATGGAAGTGCTAATATTTAGAAAGCTGACAGGCACTAATTAGATTACAGCTAGGAAAGCCAACTTGGAAACATACCCTGTTCCAGTAATCTCAGTATATACAAACTCAGCAACGTCTCTGAGAGCTCAGGGGAAGAATTAACAGAGACCTGAACAGGAAGCAAGGCAGGTCCAGCGAGTTCCGCCTTGTTTTCCAAACTTAATTGTTAAAAATAGTATTACTCAATAATGGAAAGCCAGGAAATAGATGAACCAAGAGGACAAGCCTTAAAACCTGGCTTGTGTCTAAGACTAATGACGAACAAGTACCACAAATCACAGCCTTGTAAATGGCTTTTCTGCCTGTAAAATAGTTTTCAAATAGCTAAGCCTGACTGGCCGTCATTTACCTCCCCCATCCTTCCCAGAAAAGGCACTGCCTCCTTCATCAGCTTAGCCTGGCCACTGGGATTAAGGTGCTTTTTTTTTTTTTTTTTTTTTTTTTTAGATTGNTTTTTTTTTTTTTTTTTTTTTTAGGATAGGTGTGTTCACCTAGGAAATTAGTCAGGAACAATTATTCTTTTTCAAGTCCATGTCTTGAATTTCCCCACACAGATAAGCCCAAAGGATATCTGACACTCTCAGTTTAAATATACTTATGAAAAATATTGAGCCTTAGTTTTGGGAAGAGGGAAATAGATTTAATGCCATTTCTTTTTGAATGTTTGAGGGCGCACTTCAGTGTTCGGAACAATTTGTTACGTTTACGGTTTACTTTGATTGTATAAATATTATACAATTATACAACTGTGTAACCCAGTGGAAAAACATTTGGTCTTTTTCTGAAATGACTCTGATGAAATGGATTTTCTTGCAAGCTACACCACTAATATTCCTTCTCAATGGTCAGTAGAAGACCTGTAGAAGAGGAGGCAACTTCTGGTATGCAACTGCTTAGCCATGCACAGACAAACAGTCACTTTGTTTGTTTATTTTTTCAGTAGCCTTAAATTTTGCAGATGCTGCTTTGGAACAGCAAATGGAAAATTGAAAAGAAAGAATTTGCAATTTATTCCAAAACTTAGTGGTTGTTTTGAGGCCCCTTCAGAAACTGCAGCTGAACTATGTCAATGTCTGCTGCACTTTGAGGTCTGAGCCTGCGAACAGGAGAGAAATGTTTTGTTCCAAAGCTGGAGCCTGCAAATTGGCAAGCTGGGCTAATACTGGCCATGCACTGAAAAGCAACCTGGAGCTTTGCAGTGAAACAAGGTTCATTTGGAGCAATAAAATGGTATCCAGAGATAGGATGTGTGGGAATGGTTCAAAGCTGTGTCAAGGGAGGTTTAGACTTTAGGAAGCATTTCTTTGTCAAGAGGGTGGTCAAACACTGGAACCGGCTTCCTGGAGAGGTGACCGATATCCCAAGCCTGTCAGTGTTTAAGAGGCATTTGGATAATGTCCTTAATAACATGCTTTGACTTTTGGTCAGCCCTAAAGTGATCAGGCGATTGGACTGGATGTTGTAGGCCTTTTCCAACTGAACTATTCTATTCTATTCTATTCTATTCTATTCTATTCTATTCTATTCTATTCTAATGAAAAGGCTTTCAAAGTAAGTTGTGTGCATTATAAAATCCAGCAGATGGGCAGAAAGAGAAAGGACACAGCCATCAAGAAAAATAAGGTGGGATTCCCCCTGTTGCTGCACCTTCACCTCCAACGTGTGTCTATCAGCAGAGAAGAGAAGCTGAAGAGCTTGGCCAACGCACGGAGCAGTTTGGTGCTGTTTGGGATGGAGCCCAACAGTTCTGGCATCTGCAATTTCACATACCTGATATCTGGATAATCCTTACACAGTTCCTTGACGTACTCCCTGATCTTGTCTGTTTTCTTCTCCCCAGTGATATTGGCAATGTGGTGTATGGCGGGAAGGAGCCAGTCGGAGTCAGAGCCCTGCGAATAAGGAGGCACACAGGGATGTCAGAGGGGAGCCCATCGTATGCAAAATGCCTTTTTACATGGAGCACAGAGCATGGCAGCAGGTTACTCTTGTGGGTGTAAGACAGTGCTGCTGCAGGCAGGACAGGCTGCCCTTGGGCGGGCGGTGTGCTATCGGGGGGCAGCACTGGGTGGCAATGGCAATGCACCCCCAGGAGCTCTGCTAGGGCCTGACTCTGCACTCCCTGGTGCTCTTGAGCACCGCAGCGAGCCAGACCCTGAGCAGGGCATAGTGGCTGTGCTCCTCACCTTCCAAAGGACTTCACCTTCTGCTGCCTAATAGTTTCATGCACCTCATTTCTGAGAGGGATCTGCCTCAGTGGGATTGATTGTCCCCAACACCTGACCTTCTGCAAAATCCAATGAATTCAACTTTGGCTTCCCTGAAAATCCCAGACTGATGTTGCCTAGTCACAAAACATGCAAACAGCCATAGCTTTGTCCCCATCACTCTCCTGTATGCAGACTGTGTGCCTGGATGGACCTTCTCAATGGACTCATCTCCATGAGCTGTACCCAGGGCAGGCATCCTTCAGAGACAAGGTGCATCCCATGGCCCAAGGGAACAGGCCCAGAAAGAAGCTGCCATGGGAGGAATGTGATTCTGCAACACGTGAACCACCCTGTGCAAAGCGCCCGTGTGCCTGGGAGTGTGTTAAAAGACCAGGCACTGCAATCGGAGAGCTGGCAGCTGAGCACGCCAAGCCACTGCTGCAGAGTAGCTGCTGGGCTGGAAGTCCACCCCATGAGCCTGCAGTAACCACCTTGCTTGCTCTCTTTTAAGCACTTTTACATTTCTAGAGGCCTGCCCTCTGTGAGACCCTGCTGCCTCCGTCCCTGGGAAGCCAAGCAGCGATACTGAATCTCCGTGAACGGGGCACCTGCGGGACGCCAGGAGGGAACTCACATACCTGATCAATGAGTGCATTATTAAGGATTCTGGCTTCCTGGTTCATCTTTTTGCTCACTTGCTGCCGTGTCTCCCTGTTCATTTTCCATCTGGCTTTGATAGAATAGAATAGAATAGAATCATTAAGCTTGGAAGTGACCTCAAGGATCATCTAGTCCAACCGTCCCCCCACCACCTATTACCCACTAAACCACGTCCCTAAGTACCACATCTAACCTTTCCTTAAACACCCTCAGGGATGGTGACTCCACCACCTCCCTGGGCAAACCGTTCCAATGCCCGACCACCCTGACCTGCACAATGTATTCCCTCACTATGTGCTTATCAACATCATGTAGAAGCTCCTGGTTAAAAAAGAAAAGGTAAACCTCATGTTTTTTGAGTGGGTCCCATGCAACTGCACAGCAGTGAGAGAGGGCAGGGGCAGCCTTCAGGCCTTTAGCAGCAGCCAAGGGCATAGAGGAGATACATGAAGGCAGCAAACCATCAGCACACACTGCCCAGGCCAGCCCTGCTGAAGAGATCCGGCAGCTCGCAGCCCCTCGCTCCAAGACAGAGCAATGGCAGTGCCCAAGGGAATGCCACAAAAATACTCCTCACCCTGCAATAGCCCATGATTTTGTGTTGGTAGTTTGGCTCCTCGGTAGCAAAGGCAGGTATTTAGGATTATTTTAAAAGTAGGTTTTGGTGGTGCTTGCAGATTTAAATATAGGGCTGTTGTCACCTGGACATTTATTTCACAACTGCATAGATGTGAAAGGAGCATATAAGCCTGCGTCTCATAGAATTATAATGTTCAGTGGTAACGTTCACCAAAGCTTTTTGTTCCTCTTTAAAGAAATCGGTTCCCATATTTAAACTACAGAAAGGAAAGTTGTTTCTTATTCTCATGTGGAAGTACAACGACAGCTGAACTTCCCCACATCAGCAGTTCCCACCATTATAAATAGCCCCTGCTGCTGGAAAGAAGTCTGCAGGTCAGACCATAGCCTGCAAATGACAGTTGGACCCCCCTGGCATCCCTGCCGACGGGTGTAGGATCAGCTACCTACCTGCCCCAGGGGCTTCTTCATGTGCTGCAGGTGCTTGGAGAACTGTGAGACTGCCAACGCCAATGAGTCTGGTCTTTCCATCGCCAAAATCCAGTTCTTGGTCAGGATTTTCTTAAAGAGTGGCTGAAAAAAGACCAACTCACTGATGAGACTGGTAATATTTAGAGTAGCTGATGCACTAGTTGAAGGCACACGGCGGTACCCCTGCTTGGGGGGTTTGAACCGAAAAGTGCAGAGCGCCAACAGCACACCCACACTGCGTAAGACCCACCAGGAGGCAGGGACCAGGAACACAGAGCAGGCTGGGTTTCTCTCTCCGCCCCAGGGAATTCAGACCCATGTTTCCCCTTTCTGGGTAGGTGTCCCAGTGCAGACAGGAGAAGCATCACTCCCCAGGCAGGAGATGCTTTGGCATTAATGGCTTACTTGGGACACCTCCTTTCATTGCTCTGTGCCGCCTTCTAATCTGCCAGCTATATTTCTTTAGGTAAATAAAATTTTATCCCTACTGTATGGATAAAGAAACAGATGTGAATGTTAATCAGAGGAAACTCAGGCATGGCTAGAAAAAGGCTGTGGTGTGCAACCATGTAGCTAGTATTGTATGGGTTTGCACCAGCTATGGATGCGACAAGTCCCTTGGTAATAAATCTCTTGGAAACTAGCCCAGTAATCCATCACCCCTCCAGCCTTCTCCACAAGGAAATCAGACTTCTCTTGCACTTGCAGGGGGTTGTCTGTACTCCCTGCAAACCCATGTCTCTGCACAAAGTCTCACTGGGAATGTCATTCTGCTCATTGCTCTGATGCGGTCATGAGGGAATAGCAGCTGAGAGAATCCCCAGCTTGATACCTCATAGTCAGTGATGATGTGGGAGTGATGGCATTATTTCCCATCTGCCCTGGGTACACGGTGCTCTGACCAAGTGTCCCCAGCATGTTATTTTCCTTGCCAGGTCCCAAGAGCTAATGCGTTTCCACACAGACACACAGCAATATCTGCTAATGACTTCTGGTGGCACCTGGAAGAGACTTCCCTAGAGGCCAGATTCAAAATATCCCTTCTCTGGCGCATCTCCTTCGTACTTTTCTCCTCTTAGCTCTCAGAATCTCTGTCTTCAGACTCCTGGCAATCTTCTTCCCAATTATTTCTCCCACTTGTGCCCTCCTGCTGCGCTCCCAGCCTGCTGGAGGACTGTTTAGAAATGCTTTGCCTTGGCTGCTCTCAGTTCTCACGGCATTTCGGCTCTCTTGCTCAATGCCTTGGCTTCACTCCTTCCTCGCCCCCCCCCTTAGGCTCTGAGACAAACTCTGCAGTCACTGGAAAGTCCCCTTGGACTGGCAGGCTTGCCTTAGATTGGAGCAGTTGCGTGATTACTGTCTTTGTTTCTGAAAGTTATGCATGGCGATTTAGAAAGTGAATTAGGAGGAGTGAAAAGGGTGGGACAAAAAGCTTAATTTCCCCCGTCTCTTGTGTTATTCCAGCTAGGGCTAGTGGATCCCCAGCTGGCTGAGAGCAGAAAGCCCCGTCTACAGCATCTGGGAAGCACTAACTGCATTGCAGCATGTTGGTTTTTATGCTCTTAACACAAGTTAAGCTGATATCAGAGCTTTATCAGCTGATACCACACCTTTAGCTTCCTTATACTGAAAGAATCAGTCTTTTTTCACCATGGAAACAGCCTGGAACAATCATCTGTACTAGAATTAATTCTGTCCTGTCTGAGAAAGTTGATAACAGACCATGATGGCAGATCTATGAATAAGTAAATCAAAGTCCTGAAAAATCCAGATGTTTTGATAGAAGAAAAAATGTCCCATGGGTTGTGTCCAGCTGACTTCCTCAATTCTTCACTATAGGTAGGTTTCCCCTACTGCGTTGCCTGAGATGCTGGAAGCCACTAAATATCCTTTTATTTTGGTTACCATTGTACTAAAGTAAACAGCTTGACAAATGTATTGTCCAGAGTGAAAATCTTCTGGGATGCTGGAAGTGTCGCTTTCGGTAAAGGAGGATTTCTACAAATGATAGGCACAATGCATTTTGGAGAGACCATAATGTCATGTGCTGTAAAATGAGGTCTGGTTGGTGAGACAAGGGAAGGGCAATGGCCCTCAGCTGCTGCAGTGGTCCTGCACATACCCCTCATATTTAGGAAATAATGTGGCCAAGATCCTCTTACCTGTGTTTTTGTTCTTAATTTATTTTTAAAAAAAGTATTTGTGAAGTTCCTTTTCAGAGCTGCCAGAATCTTCTGCAGTTCCTCAGTTTTGACTTTAAACACTGTTTCTAGCCCCTGCCTGGAGAGAGAGAGACACCACCAATAGGTTAATGTTAAAATGTAAAGTACTCCGCTGCCCTAAGCATTTTATCCAGAGTGGCATCTTGGGCATTATTTTAAATAAATTTGTGTATAGAATCACAGAATGGTTGGGGTTGGAAGGGACCACAAGGATCATTTAGTTCTAACCCCCTGCCATGGGTAGGGACACCCTCCACTAGACCAGGTTGCCCAAAGTCCCATCCAGCCTGGCCTTGAACACTGCCAGGGATGGGGCCTCAACAGCTTCTCTGGGCAACCTGTTCCAGTGCCTCACCACCCTCACAGGGAAGAATTTCTTTCTACTGTCTAATCTAGATCTCCCTTCTTTTAGTTTATACCCATTACCCCTTGTCCTGTCACTGCACACCCTGATAAACAGCCCCTCTCCAGCTTTCCTGCAGGTCCGCTTTAGATATTGGAAGGCTGCGATTAGGTCTCCCTGGAGCCTTCTCTTCTCCAGGCTGAACAAGCCCAACTCTCTCAGCCTGTCCTCGTAGGAGAGGTGCTCCAGCCCTCTGATCAGCTTTGTGACCTCCTCTGGACTTGCTCCAGCAGCTCCATGCCCTCCTCTACTGAGGATTCCAGAGCTGGACGCAGTGCTCCAGGTGGAGTCTCACAAGAGCGGAGTAGAGGGGGAGAATCCCCTTCCTTGACCTGCTGGCCACACTGTTTTTGATGCAGTATCTAGTCCTTTCTCTTGGAAACACTTAGTGGGTCAAAGTAATAACTTTTTTCACAATCCTGTACACTGAAAATTAGTCACAACTGAATAACTGCGCTTCAAAACCCACCTATTTCCTCATCAGGTGGGACGGTTCAACCATGCGAAGCAGTTGCGTAGGCTGGTTACTTTTTCACTTGAGCAACACTTCTGCTAAATGATTTCCAGGTACCTTAGAGAGCACTGAGGGACTTAGGGGTAAGAGAAAAGTAAATAATGATGCCAGAGAAGGGAAAGCTCTCGATCCTGTGTCCCCCAGCGCCTGGCTGACTCGCTCCATGCAGCACCTATCAGCAGCGGCTGGGACAGTGAACTACAGAAGCAGAAATCTGGAATTTCCTAGGAACTTGCATACTTCTGCAAGGTTTCACACTAACGAGGAAGAAAACACAATTTCTGAGAGGTTAATGAAATCCCTAGCAGCATGTGTGAGTTTTGGGGGCATTGCAAGTTCCTGGCTTTCTTTTCACTTTCCACACCTGCCCTTGGTGTAACACGCTCTGTGGCGAACCTGTGACAGCACCACCAAAATGTTAGTGGTCCCTGAACTTCCCTGGATGTGCCACATCCACTGCTGTGACCACAGAGCGTGATGGTAGTTAGTTTATATGTCTGAGACTCTGCAGGCAGGACTACAAAGCACCTCAAAGCATCCTTCTCACGCCAGGCTGGGGACTCAGGTCCATAACTTCTGCTGAACACCTGAAGTTTGGGTCCAGCATCCACAAAATCATGCTGTTAGGTCACCTACCTCTGCCCAGCAACTCATCAACCCAGGCTAACAAATATTGAACTCAGTTCAGAAATAAACCCAGAGGAGCCAATCCACCACCCAAATGCCTGCCAGCTCCCTGCCTGGGGCTAGCTTCTCCTTTCACCACCTCTCCACTCACCAGCAGGGAAGGGGAGAGCAACTGCAGGGGCAGGAGGTGGCAGAGAAAGCCAGCTCCTCGGTGAGGTTAGCATTCCTGGACAGATCATGCCATCTAGAGACATCCTGACGGTAGTGCTCACTGCGCCTGGAGCCAGCGGCTCCAGTGAGACACTGCAACACGAAATCCTCTGCATCCCTGAATAATATTTGGCGTATAGCATCCCCACCACAGGCAGTGCCAGCCAGAGATGCAGCAGCGTAGGCTGGAGATAACCACCCAAGCTTTTTGGTGGCCAAGCCACAGGTGTTAGCTCCATGTTGACTGCCTGGGTTGGTCTATGAAGCACCACATCTGCATGGCAGGGATGACCTGGCTGTACATACAGACTGGGCAATGAGACGCTGGCGAGCAGCCATGCTGAGAGAGACTTGGGGGTCTTGGTCAACAACAAGTTGAACAAAAGCCAACAGTGTGCCCAGGCTGCCAAAAGGGCCAACCATGTCCTGGGGTGCATCGGGCATGGCATTGCCACACTCTAGGGAGGTGATTGTCCCACTCTACACTGTGCTGGTGCGGCCTCACCTCGAGTACTGGGTGCAGTTTTGGGTGCCACAGTACAAGACAGACATGAAGCTATTGGAGAGTGTCCAGAGATGGGCAACAAAGAGGGGAAGATGTGTGAGGAGAGGCTGAGGTCCTTGGTTTGTTCAGCCTAGAGAAGAGAAGGCTGAGGGTAGACCTCATCATGGCCTATGGCGTCCTCACGAGGGGGAGCGAAGGAACAGGCACTGATCTCCTCCCTCCGGTGACCAGGGACAGAACCTGCAGGAATGGCATGAAGCTGCGTCAGGGGAGGTTTAGGTTGGATATCAGGAAAAGGTTCTTCACCCAGAGGGTGGTGGGGCCCTGGAACAGGCTCCCCAGGGCACTGGTCACAGCACCGAGCTTGGCTGAGTTCAAGCAGCGTCTGGACAATGCTCTCAGTCATCTGCTCTGATTGGGCTGGTCCTGTGTGGAGTCAGGAGCTGGGCTTGATGATCCTTATGGGTCCCTTCCAGCTCGGGATATTCTATGATTTTATGACCCCAGATGCTGAAGAGCCCCTGAACCTTGATGGGCTGTGTCCCTGCATGGCTGCAGACCATCCTCATGGGGCAGGTGCTGTATGTACAGCCCTGGTTCCTTGTGGCACCGGCAGGCTGCAGCAGCATTGCAGGCAGCTGCGGGGTGGGAAGTGCAAGATCATCATGTGCCACAGCACTGGGATGATGGACCAAACCCTGGGACACACACTGAATGGCACCATCCCACATACGGGGAGAGTGCCCCTCTCCTGAAAGTACTCTTTGATAGTCAGAGCTGGTGGGCATACCTCTTCATCAGAGGTCTTTGCAACACATGGCTTTAAATAACTAATTCATAACACATGCAAAGCCTTAGAAGTTCCTGCTGCCAGCAGCAATGGCAGGGGTTTATTTGCAGGTTGAGTGCTTTCACAGAATTTCCTCTAGCCCAGTGCCAAAAGCAGCCTTCAGACCATGTTGCCGGGTTTATACTGCTAACCTCCAGAACAAAAAATGAAAAAACCCCTGTTCCTCAGCTGAAAAAGGTGGGCTGAATCTGAGTTTAAAGCTTTCACACAAGCACCGTATCCATCCCCGTCTCTGTCTCTTCACCCTCGTCACTTTTACCTGCATCTCTTGGGGAACATCCCCCTGTGAGATGAGGAACGGCTGGAGGCTGAGCGCTCAGCAGGGCACCCCAAAGAACATTGGTCCTTCCTTCCTGGACACTGCCACCCTCCTGGACCCCAGCAATGCGGTGGCTTGGCTTGGGGGGAGCAGACTTACACCAGGTCCTGGAAGCTGTTGATGTAGGCAGCAACATAGGGCGCAAAGATGGGGCTGTCCTGGGCAGTGCTCCGTGCCACAAACTCCTCCCCGAACCTGCAGGAGAAGACACACAGGTAACGCTAATGATTGGGGGACTGAGGATGGCTCATCTGTGTACATGGCGATGTCAGCAGACACTGGTGGCTGGCCCAAACTGTCCTCGCTGTATGCGGACATGGTTTTTCTAGCTGTCGTAACATGCGTGTGCAGTGGAGGGGAATAGATGGCAGATAATTATGGGTTTCGGGTATGCTCGCCTGAGTGGGTACGCAGCTCTTCTGGAGAGATGCCAGGGATCTTGGCATGCCAAATCTCTGACTTTCCCTCACGCTGAGGGATTAATTGCAGCCGTGGTACTCACGCTCATTAGTCTGGTCCTTCATTTCCTTGACTTTTGGGGCAATATAACATGTGCCCTTTTAAGCACACAAGGAAAGGATTTACCTCAGGGCTGATTTTACGACAAAAGGTGAAACGGAACGGTGCAGCACACCTACATTGCCCACCCCTAACCTCGGCGTGGTGTGTTAGGTAGCTGTTTTCTGTGTAGCACAGCTTTTACGGGTTTGAGAGCTGTTTTACAGCCAGGTCCGCACTGCTGGCAGGAGGCTGCATGCTCAGGCAGGCTTTGCCTGCTGGTCCCATTCTTTGTCAGGGCAAAGGAATCTGCTCAGGCTGGCCTCAGCATCTTTGGTTTGTTTAAGAAAAAGCTTAAGTTTTAGTGACACTTTTATCTGGGAGCCCTTGCTGCCCCTGCTTGCGTTTTACACCCATTTTGTTTAAAGAAAAAAAAAAAAAAGAAAAGATAATTTAAAAAAAGGGAACAGAGGAAAAAGAAAAAAGAATAAAGAAAAAACAGATAAAAAAGGGAAAAAAAGAAAGAAGAAAGAATGGAACATCAATACTGCATTTCACCTCAAAAGCTGAGGCAGACTTCAAAGCCAAATCACTGGTTTGAACTCTCCTGCTCGGTCAGGGCATGGGAGACAAGCGCAGGTCGATGGGCTACCAGAGATGGGGTTTGTAAGGGAAGGCAGTGCCTTCAGCGCCCCTGGGACACCTGCCATGCCCTGGGTTCACAGTCTGAGAACGCAGCGCTCAGGCTCCTCGCTCGCACTCCTGCGAAACATCTATTAGCAAACTCCCCACTCAGCACCTCCCGGGGGCGGGAAACTTCAGAGGTTAATGTGAAATTATTTTTAGTCTCTCTCGGAGTTGATCCGTGCCGAACGGCCTTTCTCCTCTGCAGATCACTGCTCCAGCAGCGGCCGTGTACCCCTCCGAAACACAGCCCTGACAGAAGGGTCGGACAGCGTGTTGCTGTGCAGAGGGTCCCACTCTGCAAGTCAAAAGCCTTCCCTGGAGCACCCCCAAAGCACGTCACAGGGAGTAAGGTCTGAGGCCATAACTCAAGCACTACCCAGCAGAAAAACATTGTTTCAGCAAAGGTGCAGGGTCCTGTGTCCTTTGAAAAGACTCAGAAGGCAGCCCAGCTAGATGTTTTGCTCAGGTGTAACAAGAGGGTGCCATCAGCCATTTCTGTGCCCATAACCATGGGTTGCAGGAGAAAACCCTCGTGGCAGGACTCACCCCAGGAAACCTAGATAATGTTTTGGACACGCAGGCTCTGGGTCTGGGGGTCCGTAACTGCTGCTTGCTTGTGCTGCAGCTGCAAGCAACCAGCATCCAAAGCTACAAAAGTGCTGGCTGGATGGGACTGCAGTGGTCCCATCACTTCCCAGCCAGCAGCTTCTTCCTGGAGCTCTGACCTCAGATTTTGGGACCCATGAGTGTCCCATGTGGGTCTGTTTATGACTCCCTCCAAGTTGTTTTGCAGCTTACTCATTATGGGGCTCATCGTGATCTCTAATTCTCCCAGGAGCAGGCCTGTTCCTGCTCAGTGCCAGCATCTAGCCCACTGCATGGACCTTTTCCCTGCTTTTTTACCAATGTGGGACTCATTTGGAAGGAATGTGCTGCCCAGAGTGGTGATGACCTTGGTATGAATTCATGCAACTCTGCCAGGCACAGCTCAAGCATTTTCATTTCCAGGCTTCTGCTGATTGCTCCAGATATCTTCATGTGCTCTCCAATAATCTAGAAAAGGGCATGAAAAGACTCCAATGAATGGGAGAAGCAGGAGCGAAACATCATTCACAAAGATCTCATGCAGCTTCGGTAATAAACATGACTTGCTTAGCAAAGGGGGAAACAATCAACTCGTTGCCAGGCGGTTTTCATTATTCTCTGGTAGTTTTAAAAATAATAATCCAGAATGGGCCAAGAGGCACAAACTGATTTGTGGCATAATTGTTCATCCCTAATGACTCCATGTCCTTCTGCTGTCTGAGTGTCAGTTAGTGCTGACTGTGTCAGGCACAGTGTTGACTGGAGCCCCGAGTGCCCTGGTGCCGTCTTCCTCTTTTGGGGCGGAATTGCCTGAGGGGTCAATCCCCAACCCAATGCCTAAGGGGACCTGAGTCACCCCCATGTCCCCATGCTGAGGGCGGCTATAAGCACCATCCCTGAGGGCTCGCAAAAGCCCCCTCCTCAGGAGTGGTACCGAGGCCACGCGGAGGGGCAGGCATCACCCCAATATCTTGCGTGCACTGGGGCTTCTCCCTAATTCCTATTCCCACAATCCTGGCTGCCCCTCTGGAGTCAGGAAGGCTGCAGCCCTGCTCTGGCACTTCCTGAGGCATCCCAACCATCTGCTAATCCGATTCAGACCTGTCTTCCCAGCGATCGCACAACGTGTAATATTCCCCTATGGAAAAAGAGCCACGGCAGCAGGCAAAGCTCTTTGATTTTCTTTCCTTCTCTCTCCCTCTCTTTTTTTTGGTTTTATTTAATTGAAATGACTCAACCCTTTGAGTGAGGAGAATGAATACAAACCCCTCCTGGATTTATTACCCTGTAGTCCCTAGAGCTAGTAGGAGCTTTTGTTTTTTGTACCGCTTAAATTGGAGTGGCTGTCACTGCCTACGGCCTTTCTGTACTGCCACAGCCGCGGGACAAAGTTGCTCGTTCAGCCAAGGGGGTTTTCTAACAAACCTTTTCTTTCTGCCTTTTTTTTCCTTTCTCTTTCTTCTTTCTAATCAAAGAGATTTAAGGACTTTAAAATCAGTTGCCTATTATGTTGCTGACACAATTGACAGCAGGTTTAATTTGCAGCTAGAAGGCAAGCGGGAGAGCTAAAAGTTGTAATAAATGACATTTTCTGCTCTAATGTATTCTGCCAGCGCGTGACTAACATAAATTATCGCAGGAGGCGGTACCTCCACCCCAGAAGGTAACGATCCAGTTTCCCTGGAGCCACAGAGCCCCCCACACTTTGCCCCAGCTAATTAAATACCATTTGAATATCAAAGGAAAGTGAGGAGTGGTAGAGGTTGTCCTTCACTTCTGGATGAACTTCCTTCTGCCACTTCTCCGTGACCTCCAGTTTCAGGATGTTTTCAAAATAGCTGTTGATTTTCCCCTAAATGTTAAACATAGGAAGGAAACATGTAGCTCAGGATAACAAAGCAAGCTGTGTTTGCTCCATCGGCATGTGTGTAAGGCTTACGTGTGCAGTGAGGAAACTTAAGCAGAGTCAAAGTTCTTGCTTCAGACCCCTCTGGTCTACACAGGATCTCAGGAAAGATCAGGAGTTGCGCTGTATGGGGGCAAGGTACTCTCAAATCAAGGATGAATCACTCTTCTGGCAGGGAAATATTATGTCAGCTCTTTGACTGCTTGATGGCCGAGTCCTCCAGCACAAGTAATGCACATGTAATCAGGAAGAAAGATCAAACTGGTCCTTTCTGGTGGTACAGCCACTCGAGCACATGGCAGCACTGTTCGGTCCTGACTGATAAATCAATCTTGTTGCCAGTGAAAGAAAATGGTCTTTCACCAGCACAATGGAGCAATACTGATTTTATTCAGCTGGGTACCTTGAGCTCACCTTCAACAGTGCCCTGTTTCAGAAATGGTTTGTCAGAAAATGTCTGAGCCCAGCAAATAGCCAGGAAAGCATGTAATCTTACCCAGGCTCCCAGCCAAGGACAGCAGAAAGACATCTGCAGAAGGATCTACCTAGGAGGAGCTGAACCACGGGGACGTCCTCTGTTGGGGACATGCCGAAAGTTGTGTGCTTATAGCAAACCTCAGAAGTGCTGGAGGAGCTCCACGCTGTGAAAGTAGTAGCTAAAATGCCTTTACACCCAAGTTTATAATGTGTTTAATCTGATGAATCACAGCTATGAGCTTTCAGTAAGCTTCTGCCATACTGCATGGGTCTGGTACGGTCCAGATTCAAGCTCATGGCCTGCTTTGGTCCCAGAATTGGTGTTCAGGACTTTTTTGCTTTTGATTAAAGGCCATTTGTGTGGTGCTGGCAGGACCCATCACCTGTTTGCGCTAGAAACCATGATGCAGCCATTCGAGACCTCTGCTTGGGGAGCTGGGGCTCCCATATCCTCCTTAGGGGGCACATCGAGACAGGGTCAAAACTCCCACCTTTGCAGAAGTGATGTAGTCATTCTTCAGTTTATCCCAATCTGCTGGTGTTAACAGCAGGGACAGGTTTTCTGTCTTAACTTCTGGTTTGAGGTCAGGGTGACCCAGAAAGAGTTCACTGGAAAGACTGAAATGAACAAATTATGTTGCCTCAGAGTGTGAGTAAACTGATGGAATATTCATGTGGCATGAGCTACATAATTATTAAGCCGTGAGAAATATACTTAAAGCTTAAATTGCGATGCTTGTTTTCAAGCTTTAACAAGAAAATCTTTCCTCACTATTCAAAATCCTAATTATTCAAAATCAAAATGATCTAAGGTTCCAGCCCACCTTAGAAATCATAAGACTTGTGAGTTGTTTGGACATGAAAAGTGCTATGAGAATTTACTCTTTTAAATAAACAACCTGAAGCTGATTCATTTGCCTACAAGCCTGTGAAATGCCTTTAAGGGCAATTCCTGTAGCAGCGTGCTGCCTCGCGGGTAGCTGATCTCCCTGGCTCCTCTCTGGTGTCACATCACGGCTTATGTCAGCCTGTTATTTTCCCCCGTGTGTTGTCCCTACCAAGGGGAGATGGCAGAGCAGCTCCCGCTCTGCGCAGGGCAGCCTCTGGAAGGCACTCTCATGCCTGGGACATGGGCCACGGCAGCACTGTGGTTGCTCCACAGATGGAAGCGGTGGGTGGACGTGCAGCTACAGAGTCTGACTCCAAAGCGCGCTCAGCTGACACGCGACTTTACCACTCGCTTTCCTGTGGATTGCTGAGTAATCAGGTCAACTGATCAGCAGGAAAGCAGGGAAAGGGAGGGAGTGCTTGTGTTTCTCTCTCTGGGGCGAGAAACCCATTATCAGCCTGTACAACTGAATGTACCACCCTTGCAATCTGCCGTGGACTGTTGGAGGCATTGCATCTATCAGGGTGTGAAGGTGGAGAGAAGAAAATATTCATGCACTAGATGAATGTGGGACGTAAGTTGCAAGCAGTCACCTGGTTAGCAGGGAACACAGCTGCAGTATCCTACACGCAGCCTGCTTGTTTGCCCAGCCATCGAGCAGGGTTCCCATTGCCAAACCAGCGCTGAGCCCACGGTGAGGTTTGGGTCCAAGTGAGGAATGTACTGTACGAGGTTCAGGCTGGTGCAGAGTGACTGCTCAGCAGAAAACAAAAAGGCTCAGCCTGCTGAGAGTGTCCTGGAGTCAGTGTTCCCATGGTCGTGCTTCAGACTTCCCAGAAAGGTGCATCTGCACATGTGGAGCACTGCAGAATCCAGCTGCTGCAGGAGGCTGCTGCTCATTTAGAAGGACAGCATAGATTTAAATCCAAACTCTCGGCCATGGCTGAAAGGACTGGCTCAAATGCATACTCGAGAAGGTTATTTCCTCTCTTTTTTCCATTTGTTTGAATTGTAGCATCAGTAATGAGTTTGAGTGAGACAAGTTCTTCTTTTTTTGGGATGGGTCCCAAGAGGGGGGTCTTTTAGAATGGGAAAATCAAATGGAAACAGCCCAACCCGACAAGGTGATTGCAAGCGGTGCCCAAAACAGCTGAAAACTGTCAAGAAGCTCTTTCACAGAAAGTTAGAGAAATGTGATGAGGACACTTTTCTTTGGTGCAGAATCTGGCTGCTGAAGGTAATTTCTTCCCCTCGCTCCTGCAATGATGGGGGGCAGTACAGTTCCCAGGAGCTGGGGACATGCAGGAATTCCCCTTCAGACAAGATCAGCAGGGACATGTGAGGGAGAAGGGCAATGGGTGGGAGCGTCATTCCCACAGCAGTCCTGCCGTAACGCTGGTCAGCCAGTGTCAAGATGCTGAGGGAGCTACACACACATCATCACAGTGGCCACACTGTAAATGGCGTTTTAGGAGCAACTGGATAAGTTCACAGAAGGCTGTTGGGGGCTGTTCAAAACAAAGTCTATCTGTAGTGCAAATGTCCCTGAGCCAAAAGCTACCCCGGGCTAGGACTGCTCTGGGCAAGTGTTACTGCTCCACCACTGCCCCCTCCCTGTTCATTTTTGCCCACTGTTTGACTCAGTGGTGGTACCTCTGCCTTCATTCCCTCTTTGGTTTGTTTGAGGGATGTCAATTGGTTTGCATTTGTCCTACCTTTGCTTTAAAAACAGGCAATGTCCAGTAGCACATTTTTTATTGGTGGTGTGAAGAGTTTCTGCCTTTACTCCCACACACCCAAGGTGCCCTGCGGATGGTGTTTGATAAGTCCGTACAGCTCCTAGAGTATTTTAGTCACCCCTGAATTGCAGGGAGCTTCAAGGGGTCCTAAAACCCACAGACCTCCCATTCAACCAGTGGACACATCTGAGCCAGGGCCTTTGTTTTAACGTGGCTAATTACACAAGGTCGTGTCTTGGCACCTTCTCAAGATGACTCTGACCCCTGAGCATAGGGGTGGGTAATGGGGCCTGTTTCCAAATGCATCACAGTTTAACTGAACAGGAAGAAAGCAGGGCTCTCTCACAGGTCCCTCCCTGTGCCTGGAAAAGCCACTGAGCAGCTGCTGGACCTTGCAAGATATTTGCAGAAAGGGAGCAAGTTTATCAGAGCAGCAAGGAGGAGCCTCCTGGCATATGAGAACAGCAAGTGGGAGAGGGAGGCGGGAACAGGGTAATTTAGATCTCTGACAAGCAACTATCCACAGACCTTTCTCCCCACTTATCAATAGATTACTTATCTGGCTCCACTGTAGAAGTGACTGTTTCTCAGGAAACTGAAAATAGCTCGGTGCTTTCAAAGCACCCTGTGGTCCTGCCGCTCTCTGTGGAGGCTGAGGCAACTTACCTGTGGTAGGTGTTGGCCACCCAGTCGAGCAAGGTGTAAAGCTCATTGAATTCCAGCGGTCTCTGGGAGATATCTTGCAAATGTTAAGCAATGGCCCTGTGAAAAGCCTCCACATACATGTCACACACCCAGTACTCCTCTGGATAGCACTTATTTACTGATACCTTGATTTTCAGTAAGTCTTCACTCAGGTGTTTCTGGAGGAAATCTAAGTGGTGATCAAGCCAAGAACTCTTTTCTTCCTTCGATGCCATGGGTACTCTCAGGACTCTTTTTCTAGCGCTCTCATCGACAGCTTCCCTCCACTCCTCTTTCCACTTTCTGGGTGTGCCGAGCAAGTCTGACCCAGGACTAGCAACAATGCCTGTGTTAGGATGAGCTGCTTCTTCACGGGCAATTAAAGTCACTAGGGAGGTCAGCATGGTATCCTCTACAGTGGGGTGCTCCTGTGTTCCCACTACGATGGACTGGATTGTGTTCGTGATGGAGTTATAAAGCAAATCCACGTCCTTGGATTTCCTCACAAACTCCTGGAGGTTATCCTTGTATTTCTCAGCATCCCATTCAGCTATAGTCTCATCTTCCAAATACTTGATACATGCAAATGCTTCCAAAAGTTGCCTTTTCTGAATAAGGTCATTGATCTCCATTACTGCAGAAAGAAGGGGGGAAAGAGGTTGGGACACAGCAGGGGTGAGGTGTTTGGCAGGTCAGTAGCAGGGCAAGATGCCCCACAGAGAGGCTTGGTGGGCTGCTCTGAGCATGCAGGTCCCAGCAGTGCCCCTGAGACTGAACCCCCCGATTCCTCCAGCTCCTGTTTGACACAGGAGAGGAAAGCAGTGGAAATGCAGCCACTGCAAATCAGGACACATCTCTAAACTGCTGGTTTCAGAGGTAGGAAATATCAAATAAACTGATTATAGCCCTGCAGGAAAACCTCAAGCAAATGGTTAACGAGGCTGCGCAGAGTGACACTGGGTTCTCAGGTTGCTTAAAACTGCCTCTGGCTCTGCTCCTCTGTTAGTGTGCAGCTGAAGTGGGACTGGCAGCAGTGACAGTTTGTGACATACCCTCCCAGCAGGATTGCTGTTAGCAGGGATGCCCTTGTTTCCCAGCATACCAGCGTGTTCAGCACAGCCCTGCTGCTGCATTGGCCACAGCACCTCTGTCTGAAAGGGCATTTCAGCACATTGCCCAAGCAGGCAGGGAGGGGCCTGACTGGAGGGAGCACAGTGGGACAGACCCCTTTGGGGTCAGACATCTCACTAAAGGACCATGTCTGTCCCCAGCCTACCCACCAGCACGTCCTCCAGAGATACAAAGGCCCTGGGGGAGTGGGATACTCTCTTGGGGATGCTCCTGATAAATTCTGGGGAATGTTCCCAGTTCAAATGTAACTCTGGGCAAGCCCTGGGCTCCCCTCCTGTCTTGAGTTTGTGCATTATCAAGTCTTCCTAAGACACATCCCTAGCTAATGTCACAGCTAAACTGGCTCCTGAATTTCTGAGGGCTGAGCAAAATGCTAATGCAAACTGCAGATGTTGTCGCTGGTGATTTGCATTATGAGGACTCCTTGAGATGCAGGGACTGAGGTAGCAAGTCAGCGACTGGCCCATCCAGGGCTGGCCACCCTTTTCCACCTGTGCCTACCACAGCAAATGGTCTCTAAAGATGTCTCTCACTTGTTCCAGGCATGTAGATGTTCTGTGAACACTCGTACTCAGCCTCCTCTCAACTAAAACAAGGGAATTCTGGAGGACCGGAAGCCACAGCTTCTCAGCTCTGCAGTTATTGCAATCTGCAATAACCCTTTGGCTGAGGAGGGAGGAGAGTTTCTGGGACAGTGGTCTTGGGGTCCCAGCAGGAGGAAATGGAGAAATACTAAAGCATGTCAGGCATTTGAAGTTCACCCACCTGGGGTGGTTCAGGGTTGGGTGACCTGGCAGAGATCCAAACCTGTGGGTGCTTTCTCCTGGTGCTCAGGTCTCATGTGTTTTTTTCCCACCTTCTTTGCTTTTGGTACCCACTACCACTGTCCCTGGCGTTGGCTGAGACTGAGGGAAAGTCATCAAATACTGTCACCCCTGAAGTGGTCAAGGTCTACTGAGTTTCCCATTTCTTTTTCAAATCTTGCTGGTGCAAGGACCACTGCTTATTTGCTAGTAATGTAAGAAGTATTTGCCACATGCTGAGGAGATCCAAGAGCACTGTTAGCTTTTGAGAGGCCCCAGGAAGCTCCCACCATCTCCAGCATCATAACAGATGCTCTCAACAGGAGATCCTATTGTGGTACTGGGCATAAGGCAAATATTAAAGAGGAGAAGGCAAAGGATATTATTTTGGCATGTGTGGCCACTTCTTCTGGGACAAACATATAAAATTACATGGAAAAATTAGAGAGCACTCAAAGAAGATATGAAGGACTGGTTCATAGCCCATAATTTATGCCCTTGGGCTTCTCTGCACACAGACTTTATACCATATGCACCAAATAATCTGTGCAGTATAAGAGTATCTGTTTGTAGACAGAAATACACCAAATAACCCAACTATTGCTGCAGCATACAATGCAACAATAGCCTATATGGAGCTAATGTTGCTTCTGCACTGAGAGGGGAGGGAGACTGTGCCAATTAACTTAGTCTCTTCTAGGTAAATTAATATAAAACCTGTGTTTGCACAAGTGCTTGCAGTGAGAGAGTAAAGGAATACATTCTGTTCTGTTTATCAAAGTGAGAAAACACCATTTAATCACCTTCTAGGATAATTATTCAGGGAGGTGATATTGGGTGCTAAATGGATCTTTAATTTAGCAATACAAGATCAGCCAGCTGGTAGTTGAAGGAAGACAATTGGAAGGTAATTAACCATTATGCAGCTTAATGGTGCACATGGTGGAGTCTCCATTGCTTGCCATATTTATCTCAGGACGGGATGTGTTTCTGACAGAGCTACTCTAGGCCAGGCAAATCAGGAGTTACTGGGCACAGGATGGGTCTTATTTGTGCAATTCCTCAGCTTGTTTATTGCAGGAGATGAAAAGGGCTTATGGTAACATTTTCTGCCACTCCTTATTTATGACCCTTTGAGAACACACTAGCCAAGTTTATGAGATGGGCTCGGATCCAGCGTACCAACCTCAGAGTATATCAGTGCAAAGCAGTAAATAACTTCATGGCACAGTAGAGCACGTTACAACAGTGAGAGAATGTCAGCTCTTCTAGTTGATCCCCATGACATCCTATGCAGTAGACCAAGAATTTCCTTCTAGATACCATAGAATCATAGAATTCCAGGTTGGAAGGGTCCTCAAGGATCATCTGGTCCAACCTTTCTTGGCAAAAGCATGGTCTAGACAAGATGGCCCAGCACTCTGTCCAGCTGAATCTTAAAAGTGTCCAATGTTGGGGAATCCACCACTTCCCTGGGGAGATTATGCCAGTGGCTAATTGTTCTCATTGTGAAAAATTTTCCTCTTGTGTCCAATCTGAATCTTCCTAGGAGTAACTTGCACCCATTACCCCTCATTGTTTCCAGGTGAATCTTTGTGAAAAGAGAGTCTCCATCTTCTTTGCAGCCACTCTTTAAATACTGCAACATGGTGATGAGGTCTCCCCTAACCCTTCTTTTCTCAAGGCTGAACAAACCCAGTTGTCTCAGCCTTTCCCCATATGGCAGGCTTCCCGGTCTTTTGGTCATCTTTATGGCCCTTCTCTGGACCATCTCCAGCCTGTCCACATCTCTTTCATGTAGTGGGGACCAAAACTGAACACAGTACTCCAGGTGTGGCCTGACAAGCACTGCATAGAATGGGACTGGGCAACCTGGTCTAGTGGAGGGTGTCCCCGCCCATGGCAGAGAGGTTGGAACTAGGTGATCTTTAACTCTATGATTCTATAAAGACTTCTTTATCTCTGCTGGTGATGCCCTTGTTGATGCAATCCAGCATCCTGTTGGCTTTCTTTGCCCCTGCAGCCCACTCTTCACTGATATTGAGCTTGTTGTCCCCCAGGACCACTAGGTCCCTCTCCACAGAGCTGCTCTCCAGCTGGGTAGATCCCAGCCTGTGCTGTACTCCTGGATTGTGTTTTCCCAGGTGCAAGACCTTACATTTGTTTTTATTGAACTTCATAACATTCTTGTTAGCTAACTTGTCCAGCCTATTCAGGTCTTCCTGCAGAGTGGCTCTCCCATCTGAAGCATCCACTTCCCCACTCAGTTTGATAGCACTGGTGAACTTCATTCATCAGGGTACACTTGATCCCATCATTCACATCACTTATGAAGATATTAAACAGTGTTGGGCCCACTATCGATCCCCGGGGGACCCCACTTTTGACAGGTTGCCAGATTGAAAAAATTTACCACCACTCTCTGNGCACTGGTGAACTTCATTCATCAGGGTACACTTGATCCCATCATTCACATCACTTATGAAGATATTAAACAGTGTTGGGCCCACTATCGATCCCCGGGGGACCCCACTTTTGACAGGTTGCCAGATTGAAAAAATTTACCACCACTCTCTGAGTGCAGCCTGTCAGCCAGTTTCCCACCCACTGCATGGACCACTTGTCTAGACCATAACAAATCAGTTTCTCTAGGAGGAGACTGTGGGAAACTATATCAAAAGCCTTGGAGAAATCCAAGTAGATGACATCCACTGCTCGCCCCACATCAGCTGAGCAGGTTGCTTTGTCATAGAAGGTGATGTCAAAGTTTGTCAAGCACAATTTGCCCTTGGTAAATCTGTGCTGGCTTTTCCCAATCACATGCTTAATTTGTCTTGTGGTAGGCCCCAGGAGGATTTGTTCCGTAACTTTCCAAGGGACTGAAGTAAGACTGATGGGCCTATAATTTCCTGGCTCCTCCTTTAAGCCCTTCTTGTAGATGGGGATGACATTAGTGTTCTTCCAGTTTTCTGGGATGTACTTCCATGATTTCTCAAAGGTTATGGAGGGTGGCCTCGCAATGACATCAGCCAACTCTCCTAATACCGTCGGATGGATATTGTCAGGTTCCACCAATTTGTAGAGGTCAGGCTTCTCTAATAATTCACATACCAACTCTTCCTTCACTGACGGTGGGTCTGGTTTGCATCATCCTGGATTTTTGTTCCCAAGGCCTGGTAGGCTGTAGGTTGAGGAAAGGTCAATGTAGGTTGAGAAAAGGTCAAGCCATGTTGACCCACCTCAGTCTACCTCCTGGTTGCTTTGTAGTACCTTTGCCTTCGGAAGGTTGAGGAGAACAGTACTCAAACCAAGATCAGAGTCGTGGTCTGCCCACACTTGAGGAAAGGTGAGAGCTATGCTGAAGGTAATTAGTATAATTTGACTAAGACTTATCTATACAATGCTGACAAAATGCATGGGAGTAACCATCCTGGGGGAAACAACCCAAATACTTGTAGCACCATTGTTTTGCAAAGAATAGATGGAAAGTCAGCATAAGAGAGCAAAAGCATCTGTGGAGGTCCCCTTGCAAGGCAGTCTCTAACGTTAGGAACCAAGTTGGAGGTACCAAACCAGACCACATCCAAAACATCTTTTTTCCCACCAAAGCCCTGCAGCAACCTACAGAGTACAGTCTGGGACCAGCAATTTGACAGCTGAAGAGCAGAAATTGTCCAGAAATGCAGTGCAGGCAATAGTGTAGGAATAGCCCACACTGCACTTCTAGATATTGTCAAACCAGCACTCCCAAACTGTGCTCAGCAGATTGTTGACTGATATGTATGATGGCTGATATGTGCGCTGATGCGTAAACCAACAGATTGATGTGTTGATAGGTAGGTTGTGGATATGGTTAAACGAAGTGGAGGCCACCAAGCAGTCTGTTCAGTGATGGGCGACCTGCCCAGGCTGGGCCAGGTAACACCCTAGCAGTTTTGTGCAAGGAGTGACAGTTGTCCCTACCTGGTAACGGTTCTTTATCACCTCTGTTGAGCCCAAGACTAGCAAACTGAACTGCTTGAAGGTTACATATACCCTGCCAAGCAAATTACACTGCTGGTTTTCCTTCTTACCTGAAAGAGGTTTTCCTTGAATGTGCTCTGCTCCTATCTTCTTACCAATCTCCTCCATGCCGTTAGAGATCGTGGGTTTGTTGCTCTTTGTGAATAGCAAAGAAAGTCGTCTTCCTTTCCAAGTGCCAGTACCTTCCTTTCCTTTCTCTTTGTTCAGACTTTGTTTTGATTTCTAGATGCTTAACATTGTTTTAATACCTCTTTCAAAACACCCGCTGTCCCTGCTATGCCAAGTTGGGCTACTCAGTTCAGAAGCAACCTCCATCTTTTCCTCCCTCGCACTGCTCGTTGGAGAGGCTGGTTCTGAGGTCATGCTCCTTGAGTCTAACCCTGTATTTCTATTCATCTTGTCTTTCAACAAGGGGTTTTGCAAGCAAGTTGACTCTAATCACTGAAATGCATAAAACAGCAGAATTATGTGAGTTGTTCATAACAAGGTATTACTGTGTCAGTAAATAAAGTCAATCCTGGACTGAAAATCTGGCCCATCCCTTCCCTGTGCCTAATCCAAGGACAGAGCAAGTCGTTCAAGCCTGTAGCTACTGAAACAATCTCTCTACCCACAGACACCAGGTACTGTCCTGCTTTTAGCACTGGAAAGCTCTACTTAACTCCATAAATCAAGCAACTGGCAGCTATTTCTCCAGTGCCCAGGAATCACTAGATGTCAGAGATGGTGAAATTTGTGTAAACACAGCATTTTGGTTGGTAACAAGGTATGTTTTACTTCTGATTCTTCTGGGTGGATTTTCAGCCATGTAGGAATAATAACCCTTCCTCAGTCTCAGTGAGGTGTTGCCACTTTCTGATGTGGATATGGCAGATTTGGGTCGTGCTGCTGCTTCTGCCCTACCCAAGCCCTGACCTGTCGTTGCTGGAAGGTGGCCCAGGGGTGAGTGGTCCCTGATGGCAGGTGGCTGAGCTCTGCTCTAGCCCCTTCCATCAAACCCACAGCAATCTCCACACTCTGAATTGTCATGGTTACAGCATGGCAGGCTGTACAATGCAGTGAGGGCTCACATCACTCATCCTGCTTCAGAGCACCACATCCTGACATGCTGAGAATCGGTGCCTCAAGGGCCAAGCAAGCCCCTGTGTGAGCTGCAGGGGATGTGGCAGGAGATTTCAGATTTCAACACAAGTGCTCCTGTCAGTGCTTCTGGGCTATAGTCACATCTCCCACACTCGCTCAGCTCCTGCCCTGCTGCAGATGGATGGGCTTCCCTCTGCCCACCCTGAGGGCTGGCCCAGGTGCTTGGGAAGGGGGGAGAGGGAGGGGTTTTGCCTTCCTTTCCCTCCTTCGCAAAGGGCTCTCACCCGGTCACCAGCTAACACAGCCCGCTCACGGGGATGTGTTGTGCTGCGGAGCTCCGAGGATGGAAAATGCTGCATTTTCCCACAGCAGGCTCGAGGCAGCTCAGCGATCAGTTTAAATCATGAAGAACAGCTATTGCTTGAGGTCACCCAGGAACTGCCTGTCTCAGGTCTGTCCAGCTCACAGGAGCCAGAGATTGAAATATGATTGCTATGAACAGACATGTTGGGACTCTGGAAATTCATCTCCGCCTTTCTCTATCCTGAGTTTGCCCAGAGTTTTGCTCCCTCGGACATGGTTATTTAGAATCATAGAACGGTTTGGGTTGGAAGGAACCTCGAGGGTTTCAACCCACCTGCCATGGGCAGGGACACCCTCCACTAGACCAGATTGCCCAAAGTCCCATCCAGCCTGGCCTTGAACACTGCCAGGGATGGGGCCTCCACAGCTTCTCTGGGCAACCTGTTCCAGTGCCTCACCACCCTCACAGGGAAGAATTTCTTTCTACTGTCTAATCTGGATCTCCCTTCTTTTAGTTTATACCCATTACCCCTTGTCCTGTCACTGCACACCCTGATAAACAGTCCCTCTCCAGCTTTCCTGCAGGTCCGCTTTAGATATTGGAAGGCCATGATTAGGTCTCCCTGGAGCCTTCTCTTCTCCAGGCTGAACAAGCCCAGCTCCCTCAGTCAGTCCTCATAGGAGAGGTGCTCCAGCCCTCTGATCAGCTTTGTGACCTCCTCTGGACTTGCTCCAGCAGCTCCATGTAGAGCTGAACGCAGCACTGCAGGCAGAGTACTCACACATTATACACTGCAGGGACAGTGCTTGCCCGTGGGTTTGCTGAGCTGCTCACGCAGCGGGGCTCAGACCCTGCGTCACACCCTCTCAGGGGGATATTTAATCATTCGTTGCCCTGCTTGGAAGCTCACCCCATCACAGCCCATACAGAGGGTGGGAGGGAGAGGAGGGCACCCCATTTTCCAGGGATTTCAGTAGGAAGGGGTCTGAGTCCCTAGCTCTAACCCTGCATGGGGCCCCTGTGGCTGGGGCAGAGCAGCAGCAGTGATAGGGGTGAGCTGTGCGGTGGAGGGAGCCAGGGAGGGAAGACCGTTTGATGTGAGCCCACAAGCAATGAAAGAGAAGGGATACGCACCCCAGCGCCAACCAAAAGGATCCTCTCTGCAGCAAGTTGGGATGACACAGGTGTGATCCACAGAAACCGAGGGCAGTCCTGTGCCACAGGAAATCCTGGAGAGACGTGGTGGTGGGCAGGCAGCTTAGCAGGGCAGAGATCCAGGTGAGGTCGCCCATCTCACCTAGTAAGAACACCATCCCACATGCCCATGGTGGCCGAGGGGCTCCTGTGGGGCATGGCACCTCTCTCCATCCTCCTTTGCTCTCTGGAAAAGGGTGGTTGGAAGTGGGGAAAAAAAATAAAGGCCTGTCCCCACCTTCTCAAGATGTTCAGCAGCTTTGCGTGTTTGCTCCCCAGGAGAAACCCCAGCACTGTTTCACTTCCATTCTATCTGGGCATTTAAATAAGGGAAAAGGTGGAGGAGAAAGGCTGAACAGGCTGTGAGCTTCGAAGTTAAATATTTACTTGGAGATGGAGGTGAGACCAGGGTCTCGACAAAGGCATGAGTGCGTGGGCTGAGCCAGCCAGGAGCAGCTGTGGGGAGAAGGATTTTGGCACCTGGTCCTGGCCTGGTGGAGTGGAGCTCCACAGCGTCTAGGTGTGGGGGTTCAAAAGCAGCCCCAGAACTGCCATGTGGGAGCAGCTGCATTTCACCCTTCTGCCCTGTTTCTGCAGGTCATGGGAGGCTCAGTTCCACTAGTGATTGATAGGCATGGGGGAGGGATGGGGAGGGCCATATTCTGTGGTTATATATTCACCTCCCCGCTCCTCATTTTGCCCTGGAGGCACTTATCTCTGTGGAGAGGCTGGCCCTGCATCCTGCCATCCCCAGAGCATCTGGGCACCTCAGAGGCAACTCAAAGCAAAGGAGTAAGAATATGCAGGGGTCTGGAAGGTTTAAACTGCATTAAACTGTCACTTGGCTTGTCACTGAGTGGTGTAAGTGATTTAATCCTGTGGAGCCTGTGGTGCTTGGACTATGCCAAGCCAGGCTGTTCGGCTGGCACCCCGGTGTAAAGCAAGAAAGGTAAATCAGGTGCCACCATGCCGTGGGCAACATGCACTTCTTTGCTTTAGGAGCCTACCAGCATGTCACCTGTCAGGGTGATAGGGGAGATCAGAGGGTTTAGTGAGGGACTGATGCAATAGAGTCCTGTGGCATTTGGATTTTGTACCATGCAGAGGAGAGCAGAGGGGTTCATAACTTCCCTACGGCTGGGAGAAGCTGTGTGCCCAGGTGATGGAAAATGTGGGGTGGGAATAATTATGATCAACTAAACAGGGAGGAGCAGCAGTGCAAAATGGTGGGAAGATGCCCTTACGGTGAGGTGGGACTGAGCAGTACATGGTTTGGGGCATCATTTGGGGCTGCCCCGTGGTCCTGCCTGAAGCGTCTCCCAGCCAGGCAGCCCACTGCTGAGCTTTTTGTCCTTGGGCTCTTCAAAGCCATGGTTAAGCTGGAGACCACCCTGCTGTGCTGGGGAAAACTGCAAGGGGTAACACTTCCACTGCTCTGATAGGGTGACAATGGGGACAAAGGGAGGGAGGTATTTACTCAGGAACATGGTGAGGTGTGGAAAGCTCCTACAGACACAAAGTCCAACTAATTGTCTTTCCATTCTGGTCACTAATTGTCTCCTCCACTAGGCATTTATGGGGTGTTGGTGTGTACAGAGAGGCTTGCTCTGAAGGGGCGCAGCCAGAGCAGGTGGCAGGTCTGACATAGATGGGGGCTAATCTGGACCTCCCTTGGAGCTGTCAACTACCCCAAAACCCAGCTAGCAACAGGGCCTTCTGGGATGCTAATAAACACAATCCCATGGGAGCTTCACACCCCACGATTTAGGTCACATCTCCCCCCAACAGCTCTTTCACACAGGTTCACAGGTTCACAGATGTCTAGGGGTTGGAAGGAACCTCTAGTCCAACCCCCCTGCTGGAATAGGATTATTCCCAGTGCTCTCCCCCTGCACCAGCTCTCTCGGAGCTGCTCCTGGAAATGCCATCAGGGCAATGCTGATTCCAGGGGTCTGGCCCCAGAAGGCCATGAGAATTTAAAAATGTACTATGTTGTGCAGTTGTTTACCATTTTCCTTCAATTTTGCTATAAGGTCATCACCCTCAAGCTAGCTGCGAGGGTTAATTTTCTTAAAAAGGAAACCTACGGGTCTCCTTACTCCAGGAGGGGGCTTCAATGAATAAAACCCCACTGATAATAAAATGGTGAAGCTGGGTGATGCTGTGATACATCTACCCCTTCCTACTCCCTGTAGCCTCTGGAGAGAAAAGTCTTTAAGGAGTCCTGCTCCCTCACACGCCACCATTAACAGCCCTGCGGTGCTGGGTGTATGTTTTCTTAGCAGCACCACACTGGAGCTGGTGAGTGTTCAGAGAACTTTGCACTAAAAACCTCATGGTCCTTAGTACTGTGGGAAACGTGTGGACACCACCCTGGCCCCAGTGAGCAGTGGGGCACCCAGGCCAGCCCTGCCAGGCATCGCAGGCCCTGGATGCTCCTTCATCCCTCCCAGGCACCAGTAAGGCACAGCCCCCTGATGCTAAACTCACGACCATGCTCTTAATTTAATGTGGATAAGTGAACTGGAAAGAAAAGCCAATCCCTGCAGTAGGTGGCCTCCAACTGTTTTTCACCAGCAATGCTTTGGGTTGTCCTCTACTCAGCCTTTGCTAATCCAGCCACACAGCATCCAGGCTGCGCCAGCCTTCGTATCCCAGCCAGCACACGGCGCTCCGTATGGTTGTTCAGCCCTTCCATCAGTGGAAACACAAGTTCCTGAAAAGAGCTGGCTGTCTGGAAGAAGCGTCATGAAACTACCTTCTACCCAGCACATCCAGCTTAATTGCTTCCACCTCACAGGCTCTCAAACACGTATGGCTTTCCCCATGGGAAATACTGTGCTGTGGCAAAAAGCAACAGCTTCGGGGGCCTTGGGAGTTTCCATGGCGACCCAGCCTGCTTCCCCCATCCATTATCCTCAGTCTGTGAGGAAAGGAATTTCTCTTTTCCTTCTCGAAGCAAATTCATTCTACATTCCAGCATGTTTCTCCCTGGTTCCCACAGCCATGGCACATGCTCTTGCACCATTTCCACCCTTTTCCTGGGCTCTCCCCCTCCCAGATCCAGGATGGGGTGGTCCCAGCCTGTTTGCCCTCTGGGTCTAGTCCATGGCAGAGGGGACGTATGTTCCCACTGGATCCTGTTGCATGGTCTTGTGCAGGTTTTGGCTAGGACAGAGTTCATTTTCTTCACAGTAGCTGGTACGGGGCTGTGGTTTGGCTTTGTGCTGAAAACAGTGTTGGTAACACAGGGATGTTTTCGTTCCTGCTAAGCAGTGTTTACACAGAGCCAAGGGCTGTTCTGCTCCCCACCCCACCAGTGAGTAGGCTGGGGGAGCACTAGGCGTTGGGAGGGGGCACAGCCAGGACAGCTGACTCCAGCTGACCAAAGGAATATTCCATACCATATGGTGTCATGCTCAACATATGAGATGATGGGGGACATACATGTTCAGAGCAGCGTTTGTCTTCCCAAGTCACCATTATGTGTGATGGAGCCCTGCTGTCCTGGGGATGGCTGAACCCCTGCCTGTCCATGGGCAGTGGGGAATGGATTCCTGGGTTTGCTGTGCTTGTGGGTGTGGCTTTTGCTTTACTTATTAACCTGTCTTTATGTTGGTTGATCTCTTGCTATGAGAATATTTCAAGGGGTTTCTGGTTTCCATGGCTACTATGTGAAGGGTGGGCACAGTCCAAAGCTGCAGAGGTGTTGCTGGCTGGCAGCTCCTCAATGCCCTGTACCCACTAATCTACGTGATGCTCTCACACTGTTGCTTTACCTCCTGACCCTTCTGAATACTTGGTTTGGGGCTTGTTTGCTCCCTCTTCCCCTCTCTGAGTTTATTAATTGTATTTATTGCCTTTCTGCTTATTTCTTGTCTTGCATCTAACAGCTGCAGAGCGTGGTGCAAGGCTCCAGAGGCACTGTGCTCCTTGGTGGGGAGTGAGGAGCAGGGACAGTGGCATGGGGGAGTCCTGCAGACTGCTCCATGGCCCTAAGGTTTTCATCAGCTCCAAGTGCCAGGAGAAATAACACAATGCTGAGGCCACAGGGGGAAATTGCTCTGATGCATTTGCAGAAAGCCGTACCTCATCCCTGCTCCCAGGCTCTGCAGCCCAACCAGCACAGCCTCTGTGGGGTGTGCTGTGACCCGCTCCCTTCCTCCAGGTTTCAGTCAGCCCATGGTGGGGCTGAAATCTCAGTCTGTACAGGCAAAGGAAACCCCAGAGCTGCAGCGATTTATTGCAGCCAAGAAGCTGGTCTGGTATTTTTAACACCGCCATTGGTGATGGATGGGGCAAAGGCATGCTCGGAGGCTGATTTTTCCAATGCAGCCATTGCCTCCTGGAGGGTGCTTTGAAGAGAAATGAGATACATTTCTTCACCTGCGATATTTTTCTTTCTCATTTTAGGGTGTAGGGGGAGGTAGGGGGGAGTTGAATCTTAAGCTGAAAAGTTCGTTTGCAGGGAAGAAGCAGGCTGTGATGTGGAGACTGACTTTTGCAGAGGGAATGATGACCTCTGAGGTTGAGTGGAAGCATTTTGAAGATGCATTTCTGCAAAGCACAGGAGTGTTGCCTGGGAGAGAAGAGTGCTCCAGACCCAGGGATGGGTGTGTGATGGTGTCCTACATTGTTCCTGTGTAGCCATAGGAGACCAATGACTGGGAGCAGTAAATATTACACTGGGGAAAAAAACCATGAGTGCTCATTTCATGAGTGGGCCACAAGAGCTGCTGCTGCAGAAGCCCATCCTAGGCACTTTTGAAGGTTAAACAACGAAGTTTTCCCTCCTCTCTTCCCAGAAAAGATCTGAAATAGACCTGTGTGAGCAGGATCTCTCACACTAGTTTTCTTTGGGTTTGGTATAATGAAAATGTTTAACACTTTCAGCAAGCCACCAGCCCTGCGTGCTATGCTGGGAACTGTGCCGAAGCACGCCAGACCTCGCGCGAGGCCAAGAGGGATGGTGTAGCTGGGAGACAGGCTTCCCCGTTCACCTGGTCCTGGCCTTTTGGACTACACATCCTGTGCTCACCAGCCACTGCAACAGCTCTGCGAGAAGGTTTCACCGTCACAGCGTGGACTGGCCCCCACCAGCCCCGGCACCGTGTGGTGCAGCAGGGGCAGGGGCACAGTGCCAGTGTGCCCCCCCAGCCCTGGCAGCAGCTCTGCTCCGGGGGATGCTCAGCTGGTGCATCAGGGACACGCTGTGGTGCTGCCTGCCGAGTGTTTCCTTCTGCTTGGTTTTCATTAGCTGTCAGCCGATGAGTAGATGGATGGTAATTGCTCTTCAGACAAAAAACTAGCTGTCCAGGTTGTACTCCGTAGCCCATTGGTTTGCAGTGAACATCAACAAGGCCAGGGTGGAGTCCATCACCCCAGCCCTTGGAGCAGCCTGGAGATTGAAATGTCATAGCTCATTGCCTTCAGAAAGAAGCTGCTGTCCTACGGAGCAGGGTGCCCTCATCCCATTCATCACAGGAGCTGCCAAACCAGATAGCGAAGAGCAGAAGCGCTTTGTGCGTGACAGTGACTGTGGGGTGTGTACACAATTGTGTCTCCGTCCGTAATCCACCCTACGCCTTGCCTGATGCCACGGCTTTTCACAGTGGTGCCACTCCAGGGGCTTCAGTGGGATGGAGCCTGAGGCCTGTCAGTGCTGCAGGGGATAACCAGGCCTGTCACCTGGGGATGGCTGCGCTCAGCAGGGACAGTTTCCCCGGGGGGTGGCCAAGGGCTGATGGCTCCCCTGTGGCCAGCAGCCTGTGAGTGGGGATAAAGCCCCACTGAGGGATTCAAGCAAACTTTGACCACTCTGTTATTTCCGTGAGGTAGCTGAGAGCAAAACGCTTCTGGAGCAAAGACACCTGCCTGCTGGGCACATCTGCACAGGTAGGTGTCTGCTGCTGCAAACCTGTCACCAAGGCCGAGGGCTGAGCTGGGATCTCAGCGCTGCCTCTGCTGCAGAGGAAGGGCAGATCATGGTGGCAGGAGCTGATCCTTCTCCATAGCACAGGTTTGCTTCACTGTGCCAAAATTTCCAGTCAGTGGCGCTCAGAAACTTTGCCAAAGCCAGGCTGATATTTGGTTGCCGCATTGCTGCAGGATATTCTCATGCACAAGGACCTTGAGAAAAATCAGCAGAGCCTTGTAAGAAACCTCTTTGGCCTCTTCTTCCTGGCTGAACTTTCTCCAGCTTAACCCCAGGCTTGGCTTGATGGAGGGGATAGAGGTGCAGGCTGGTTCTTACCTGTGTAACACTATGAGTCCACGGCTTTCTCCCAGTGCCAGAGGGTGCATATATCACACCTTTGCGTCGCCCACACCACTGTGAGCTGTGGTGCCCACAGCGATGCCCCAGGGGAGGGGGAAACGGCTTTTACTGAACATCCCCCCCAGATGAAGCCTGTACGTCCAACCTCCAGAAAGCTGAATTTTCCTTACCTTTGGTGGCTGGGAAAAACTGAGAACCTGTGCTTTATTTAAATATACAGTTCTGTACTACTTTTTTTTAAATAAGTGTTTTTGAAGTTTCATTGAAGATGTTGTCACTGGAATCATTATATTTCTATAGAGATTATAATGACTCCTTTTGAAGAGTTAGTCTCAGTCAGTCAGTGCTTAATTCACATATCAATGACTCCAGAAACCCTAAATCCATAAATCTGCTGAAACTGCTCTAATCTATTGTGCCAATGAATGCCTGCAGGGGCTCATCGGTGTGGAGATAATTTGCTTAACGAGTCACTGAGGTGAGGGTGGTCGGTCAGTGATGGTGGAGGGGCCTTGTCCAAGCAAGGCAGCCAAAAGTTTTATAACTGAGCCACACTCGGGGCGAGCATCAGAGCCCAGTCACCCTCTTCGGTTGATTTGCCCCAGACAATTTCATCCGCAATCCATCAGTCTGACCCTTGCTGTCTTTCCCATCATTTGCAGTGAGTCCTGCACCATCTCTGCATGGCAATGGGGGGATAGTCGGACCTTTCTGGTGCCTCTGCATCTGACCAATACTGCAGTTGTGATGTTGCTCTGTTCAGGGCGAACTGGTCAAGCCATAGCTGGTTATTAAGTCGCTGGGGGCAGTTGCTCCTAACCAGTTATTAGAGCGTTCGCAAACTCTTTCTGCTGCCACAAAACTCCGGGCAACTGTTCTGGCTGACTGGAATCCATTTAGTGATGCTATTGTAAAGCAGTCCTAGGAGTTTGTCCTTTATTTTATTAAATGTGTAATCCCTATGGAAGACTGGAGACCAGTAGAAAATGGTGCCAGACCTCCCCCCGGAGCAGCAGGAGTGTGGGCAGCTGCTGAGGAGGTCGGTGAGAACAGCTCTTGCTCACGCCCCGGCTAACATCACCCTTGCAGTCGAGCAGCTCGGGTGTATAATTTGAGTATCCCCAAAGCACTCAGCTCCAAGAGGCATCTGTCCGTCCTGTTTGTCTGCAGACCTTTCCAAACGGACCAGTTCACTGGCAATTTTTTTTCTTTTTCAGTCTGAGGGGATTTATCCAGCTGTGTTTTGAAACCTCTCAATGTGTTGGGCTCTAATGGAGCAGCTACTGCTAATTGCAGTAACATAACAGGTGCTGCTGTAAAAATGCTGTTTTCTTTTTTGTAGAGTTTAATTTGATTTAAAGCGCTGACAGGGACACAATGGTTCGCTCACACGCGTGGGCAGATTTTGCCCCTCCTCTCGTGGCTTTTACAGAAATGGTTGCAAAGCAGAGTAAAACTGTACTCGTGGCTGCCAGAGCCACCATGGCCCCACCGAGATCCGATTGCAGGGGCACAGGCAAAGTCCAGTCCTGGGGTGCAGGCACTCCTGTGGGAACCAGCTTTTTGGGGCCATGGGCCACCCTGCTGCAAAGCCTGGGGGGAGCACGGCCACTCGCCTGGGCCTCCCCAGCCACTCTCCATGGCCACCTTTCGCCCATGGGCTCCCACATGTCTCCACCTACTGGGTGGCAACAGCCTGGTTCCTCCAGCATCACTCCATCAGGAAATACTCTGGAAACGGCTCACCCATCCCCTGCCTCCACATCCCTGGCCCTGCCTTCCTCCAGCAAGTTGGGGCTGCTGCCGGGACAGGGAGCTGCTGCGGTGCAGCGGCAGCGATTTCCCCCGCTGATACACACCGCGGTGTTTCAGGGCTGTCGCACAAAATCTGGCTTGGATGCGCACGCCGATGGGTGATATTTGCATGTGCCATGAGGCCTTTTAAGAAAGCCTATGTATCACATTTCCCTAGGGGAAAAAACCAGAAGGAGGCAAGTGGAGCAGATGTAATTCTGCACTGCTGGGGCTGACTCTGTGAGTGTGTTAGCGGGAAGCTGTGATTTATCCTGGGTGAAACAAGGAGAGGCTGCCTGGTGGTGCACTCCCCTCCACCACAGGCTTTGTGCCGCTGGGGAGGCAGAGCTGCCGTTGGGGTGCGTGGGTGTCCCAGGCTCCCAAAGCGCTCTTGCAAAAGCCTCGCTGCACCAGAGCCAAAGCCAGAAAGTGAAAGATCTGCTTAATCGTGTCTATGTGCTCCAGCATCAAAAATCTGCTCCAGTGTTGGACGTGGGGAGACGCAACTGAATTTCTTCCAACTTGGGAAACAATGGCTTCAGATTTACCGAGTATTTTACTTAACTCCACGTGCCACTACGTGACCCCAGCGTGTAATGTAATTTTAACCAGTATGCGTGTGCGTGCATAGACAGGTGTGTTCAACACATGCACGTAATGTAGGGGACACTAAAGGACCACAGGCCAACACATCTCCATCCATATGAACTCTTGCAATGCACATTTCACCCTCCTGTAGTGTTTCTCTCTGCTTGCTTCCTTCTGTGATGCTCTAGTGCAGGCATGGTGAGGAGAATTGAAGCACAAAGTCATTCTTATTTTACTCTCTGAATCACGTTGATGAGAAGTCTTCTACTTCTGGGTCTGAAAGTCAATCTGTCTCTGCCCAGAAAATCTTGCAGGAATGGAAGAAAATCATGGTACAGGAATTAAACCCCAACTTTTGTCCCTGCCCCACTAGAAGGGGATGAAACCCAGCACTTGCAGAGGCAGCAGAGGGAGCGATGGAGATCTCAGAGGGCCATGTTGCCCAGAGTCCCTGTGTCCTGCCAACCCAGACCCTACTGGTGTCCCTATCCTCACATGACTGCCAAGAGCAAAGCCCAGCAGCCTGGCTTGGACCACTTTGTCCCTCTCCCTGCCAAGATGCTGTTGAGTGTCATGACAGCAGAGCCGTGACTCCATCCCTGAGCCTGCAGGAAACTCCTCCGAGCAATGTCTTTGTGGTTCATGCAGCATTGAACATGCTGCGGTGCGGCTGAGGTTGAGCAACCTGTGTCAGTCTGCACTACCTCCTAGCTGGGTAAACCTTGCCAACCTTTCTTCTTTTCCACCAGAAGATGTGGTTTAATTTGACCTAACGCTACTGACACAGTTTTGAGGACATGACATGCCCTACAAGCCACAGCATAGCCTTGGTATGCAGGAAACTCTGGTTCATGTCCTTCCAAGACTGAGACAAACTTGTGTCTGTGGAGCTGAGGATTTGCTGGAAAGCCTGGCATTAGCTGGAAAGCTGGAAGATGGATGAGACTCTCAGTGCCATGGATATGCAGCACTCTGCAGCTGTGCCATCACAGAGCCGGGCTCTCCAGGGAGCACTGGGAGCTGTGTCCTGCAGCCGGCCCTTCGGTTTGCAGTGGCGCCCGTGCCCCTGCCAAGCCCAAGGACAGGGATTCATCTGCGCCCTAAGGACAAGGTCTCCACCTGGGAGCTTGGGACCCTTGCTGCTGCCCACGCTGGATGGGCTTCCCACTGCCACTTCAGGAAAAAAATAATAAAAAACCAATTTTGAAGTCAGCAGATGGGAGCGAGCTGAGCTTTCTGCCTGTTTCTATGGAGCTCCTGGTGAGACCTCAGCTCCCAGTGGCTGTCAGCACTGTCCCTTCCCAGAGGGAGACTTTGTCCCTTTGTCCCTTCTCCCCACAGGGAAGCAGCAGCTCCCTCCTCTGCACCCAGCTGCTTCAAACCCATGTCCCACGCGCGGAGCAGCGCTGCAAAGCTCTGACACGGCATTGCAGATGGACTCCCTGGAGCCCAGCAGTCCTGCAGGGAGCTGCAGCACCAATGGCAGGCTGGTGCCATGCCATGGGACATCCCTCTGGCCTGATTTCTCAGGCCAGCAGTCCTACCAAGCAATTTGTAGGGGGAGAAATCCATTCAGGACTCAAACAAATTTAAAATGTTTCAGCTTGTTTTGTTTTTTAAAAAAAGTTTTACATGAACTCTTGTCTGATGTTTCCTGCCCCCTCCCCATTTTGCTTTCAGCTATCAGTTGGTAGAATCGGATAGCAGGAGGTGGCAAGTGATGCTTGGTGTCCTCCTTGGTGTTCCCTGTCATGCAAGCATACCCCAGTGAGCCAGACCTTCACCCAGATACACAGAAGGTTGCCCAGCCAGAGGTGGCTGCCCAACCTTGCTCCAGGGACTGCTCTGTCACTGGTGCAATGCAGAGCAGGGTCCGAAAGGGATACTGGTACCTTCCTCCTGGGGCAGTGCCTGGCAGGTGGCAGCTCAGCCCTACCAGGGGTTTTGGGGCTTCACAGCCTGGCTGAGCACCCCCAACTACTGTCCCAAACCTCCCCACACTGCACTGGCAACTTCACCAAACCCAGTCCTAAAATGCTACTGGTTTTCTCCAGCTGAAGCTATTTGGAGAACCCAGCCCCAGCTGTGAAGAGCTGCGGGGTGGTGAGGGTCACCCTGTCGCAGGTTGCTGCTCTCTGAAGATGCCCCATGTGCACCTGCACTGACAGAGATGACATTCCTGCTCCAAATTCCTTGGTTTACGCTTCTGCAGTGTTTAGGTGCTTGCAGGAGCCCACAGGTGCTGGAACCATGCAGTTCTGAGTCTGGCTTCAGCCCTCTCTTATGCAGGAATTTGTATTTTAGGCCATTTCTAGCAATTTCCCAGAAGAGACAGCATAGATGTGTTTGAATTAACGAAACTCCAAGGGCATTCCTCCAGCTTCCACATTCTTTGTTTTCTCATCAGCCATTTGAGAGACCTTTTCTTGGACGAGAATGAGGATGATAGAAGATGGCACTGAGGGGGAAAGGTGTTTAAATCCTCCTTCTCTATGATTGCAAAATAGCAATGGGACTGATAAATCTCATTTTTAAATCCAAACACAAATGTCTTCCCCAGCCTGCTAAAAAATCAAAGGATAAACAATGAAGCCAAATTTGTATTGCTGCTGTGGCTATCACGCATTTTGTCTCCTGCATTTTAATTTTCTCTCTGGCTTCATCTGTTAAACTGATGTTGAAAAATGTTTGGCCTCGTGGTGATTATCTTCATACTGCATCGTAGAGGAATGACAGTCATCTCCTCTTCTTTGACCTATTAAATACTTCTTTCTAGCATATTATTGACTTTTATCACATTGAAAGAATATAACCAACAAGCCTTTTCAATTTTCCCTATTAAACTTCTCTGGGCTTTTGTTGTGGGGTTTTTTTTTTCAACATCATATTCTGAAATGCAATTCACCCTCTGCTCAAGCTGTGATTGTGGGCTTTGAGTTGTTCAGTGCAAGTGCAATTCAGTTTCAGATTTACTACACTCTGCATTGCAGCCCACCATGCTATGGCACTGTGCCGAGATGAAAATAACCCCCCACAAGCCATGATTCAGGTCATTATGTGCAAAACAGTAATTGCACTTGTGTAATTTCTTGAATCGCAGCCTCCAATCTCGCCATCCCTTAGGCAGCACTGGTACGTGGGGATAGACCTCAGTCCTGTGAGCAACCTCTCCAAAGTCTAAGGGTTGCTTCTGCTTGAGCTTGGTACTTCTAAAACATATCTGAAGGGGAAGCAGGTAGTGTGAAGTCAGTGTGGATTTATGTCACTCCCAGCAGCCTCGGTGGGAGCAGAGCTGGCAGCCACTGGGCGCTTTTGGGAAGCTCCGTGATGCATCACTAAGTCAGGCTTTCATGTGTTGTGGGGTCCAGCGGTCACACGAAAAGTCAAACAGATGTGTGAAACCTGACCACAAAAAGCCAAGCACTAGCATACATTGCATAATTTTAGAACTGCAGTAATTATTCATATTCACCTGCTGCATTGCCTGTGAAAACCCGAGGAGCGCCTCTGGATGGCCTGGGTTCACTGTGCATGACTGTGTGTGAATACAGTGGTCCATAGCCAAGATTGTTAAATAAGATAGAAAGCAGGAACTGGCCTTCGATACTGACCAGGACAAATTAGTGTATCCTGTTTGGTGCTGGCCACAGCCAGCTGCTGAGTCACAACCCTATCCCTTGAACTTAACTGGTCAGGGCTGTGTACAGAAGCAGGGTACAATGATGCAAGGTAAGTTGTGAAAGAACCTTTACTTGATACAAAAGTCTGTCTCAATTTTTTTGTTCACATGGAGGTCTAAAAAAAACAGGGTCTGAAAACAGTGCAAGTATCTGTGCTTTTTATTCTTAGGAGGTAGAGCTGGCTCTTAGGTGGTGAAGGTAAACGCTGGATTCAAGTGTCTCCATACAACAAGGGATGTAAGATCTGGAACAAGATCCCTGCCCACGTCTGCTGCAAGAACAGAGAGCGCCTGGACCCCTTCGCCTTGCCATGGTGAGCAGCTCAGGGACGCCCATCCTCCCTCCCCGCCTCCCCCTGCAGTCGCACAGCCCCTGCCAGGTATCCTCTCCCATTGCCGCTGTGCGTCTTCCAAACAAATGGCAATGTTGACACAACCAGCCATTGGTGTATGGGCACAAGCGGCTCCCACGCTGATCCAGCTGAGTGCCGCGCCAAGGACTCCTCGCTGTGCCAGGAGGCAGTGCCAGGAGTGTCTGCATTTAACTAAATGTACTTTTTTTTTATGTAGACTTTCAAGAATCTTGTTCTTCCTCAACAAACCAACCCTACGCAGATGCTCAAAGAGGTGTAGGCAGCTGGCGGTTGCGTTCTGCTCCTAATCTCTTCCCCGCAGTGCCTCTCTTTTCATATGTCCTGCATCACCGGATTTCCCCCAGGACAGCCTACAGCACCCACTCTTCTTGGAGCTGGGTGGCTTTTAGTCCCAAGGCAGAAAGCAAAGTGCACTAAATTTAGATAGACTTTTGGCTCTGCCTCCAGCAAGGTTGGGCATGGAGCTCTGTCAGGCAAAGGCTTTCTTGTGTTCATGCTGAACCGGTGCCTATCTGAAATTGTTACTGGTACGGACAGCTAATTCCCTGCCTCCCAGCATGATGCTGGTGGCACTCACATCTCTTCCCCTGGGGTGTCCATGCTCTGCAAGGGGTCTTTAGAGGTGACAGAGAACAGAAGGGGCAGCACAAATGAGGGAAGAGACAGGGATATAATATGCTTTGTGAAGGAAGACAAGTAAAGACGTCAGAGAAAAAAACAAAAGTAACTGGTAGAAATAAAAGTCTTTCCAGCAGAGGAAAAGAAGGCAGATGGGAAGAGAGGAGAGAAACAGTGAACAAAGAAAGAAGTGCAGAGAAGTCAAAGAGAGGTTGCGAGAAAATGCAATCATTTGGCACCAGCTCCTTGCATTAGTTCCCCGAAAACTGTGCAAAGCGGGGGCAGAGAGCTGCCGATTACTGAAGTGTAGCACCACAATATCGTGGGCTGGCCACTAAATTACCATTCAGAGTCTCCTGGCTTAGCCTCGCTGCTGCCATGAGATGGAGCGGGATGTATGCTGAAAAACAGATCTATGGGGAAGAGGGTTGAGACTAGAAATTCCATTATATTCTTGGCACTTTGACATTTTTCCTCCCCTTTTGTGAAATCTCAAGGGAGCGCTGCCTACTCTTGCAATAATAATAATAAAAAAAAAGGTAGCGTATGAGTTGGCATGGTAACTTCATCTACCAAGTAACTAACACGTAGGATTTGCTTCTTGATCTGGAATAATAATGTCAACAGCCTCCAGGAAGATGCTTTCTTGTGACTGACTGCCTATTGCCGACTGGATTTCATGCTTCACTCACGCTTGGTCAGACTCACCATGGCGCCGCGACAGACCTGGGAGCATCATGCTGCTGTCCAGCATGGCCAGTAGCCCCAGTAAGTCCTGCTCCTGAGCCCTTCCCTGCCCACAGGAATGGGCCAGGGAGTTCCACTGCTCCTTCTGAGCCTTCCTGGGCAGGACAGACCACCTCAGAGCGATGCTGGCCAAGCGATGCTCCCTTTCATGCCTCCAAATGGGGGACATGCACTGCTACCTTGGAGTGCCCAGGTGAGGAGAGCTCAGTGTTTAGGAAGCAAGGGCAACACAGGGAACAGAAGAAGTGGAAACACCTTCTTGTTACCGTTTTTCAGAATATGGAGGGGAAAAAAAAAAGCAGCCTGATATTTTATTGTGCCTGTGTTTATGGCTGAGGATTTGCTGTACAGTTGGACTCCACACATCTGTACCCCTCTGCTTCTCCACCCAGGGGCTGATACTCCAAGAGAAACCAGTACAAAATGCGCTGTGCACATAAAAAACAAGCTGCCTGTGAGGAGGGGGAATGGCAGACCCCCAGCCCAAAAAGGAATTGCTCCTTTCCTATCTGTATTCTTGGGTACCTGCAGATGGGTCTCTTTCTGGGCTGGTGAGGGGACTGTGACGATCCTGGCCCAGGAGCTGTCCCCATCGGGGCCCAAGGAGGAAAGAGAACTGCTGGGGCATCATCCAGAGAAAACTTTGCTTTCTGTGGCATGTCTGCTCCTGGGAGCTGGCTTCTCTTCTCACTTGTTTTAGTTTCCTGCATTCCTCACCCCTTCCTTTACACGGGTACCACGTAGTTTATTTTGGTCCCAATGAACAGACACTGTCACACTGGTGTAAAGACGATTTGGATGAGTGCAGCTTGTTTTAGAAGAGCACAAATCTGGCAATACTGGATCTGGCCACAGGTCCATCTGGCCCAGCACCCTGTCTCTGAAAGCCATCATAAATGGGTGTGCAGAGAGAAATAAGAAGAAAACAGATACATCAGATACTCCTCCAGTCTCCAACCATTTTTGGCTCAGGGGCTTCGTGGACTTAATGTGGTTTGCAGTGTGCATGTAGCAATAGTCAGCAGGTTCCTTTTCCAGAAACTTCTCCAGCTTCCTCTTGAATGCATGCAAACTTTTAGCATCCAAAACATCATGCAGCAAGGAAATCCACGTGGCCACCCCTCTCTGAAGAACCACTTTGTTTTGCTTGTTTTGAAGCCGGGCTTCACCTTGAAGCACACTTCACTTTCTGCCCCTAATTCCTGTACCAGGAGCCACAGAGAATGTTTCTTTCAATGTACAGCAGAAAACTATTTCCAAAGACACCTTTTAATTACTGCGTAGCCTGAAAAGTGAGTTATACTGCTTTAGCCACACTGATTTTGATTGAGTGCAGCTAAGCAGTGCTGAACAGATCTGCCCTTTTGGGGTTGGGCTAGCTCCAGTGGGTCCTGGTCCACATGCCAGCACTGGGGGTCTGCTGGGGGGGCATTTCAGCCTCAGCTTCCAGCTGGGGAGGGGGACTTCGTCTGTGAGGGCATGTGGGGCATTTCCAAACATGGGTCCTTGCCTCCCGTCAGGCATCTTTTAAATGCGCGGGGTGTCTGGTTTTGAGGATTTTTGTATCACACAAAGCTATTTAAACAGCTGAGTGATAACCTCCTCAGAGGAAGATTTATAAATGTTTGCATGCAGTTCCCAGTGGCACAATAAAAATATATTGTACTTTAGGTAACTGCTTTGCCTAGGGGAGTCCTAATAAAATCAATGATCCTTTTTTTTTTTTTTTCTTGAAGTGAGCAAGAATCTCTAAGGCCCTTTATTTCCTTCACTGATCATTGACTCAGAAATATCCTTCAGTGCAAATCTCTTCCCCATAGAGCTCCCTTTATCTCTTCTGTCTGTGCTGGAGAAACAGGCTATCAAAAGTCAAAAGCAGCTACTTCACAAACTTTTTTCTTGCTTTAGCTAGTCTCTAAAGAAAGTCTGAGTCAAGCAGGGTTTTCTGAGAATTGCTTCAGGATTTACAGACGAGCTTTGTAAATGCAGGGTGGTCATACTCCATGTGCGCTCTTGCATGGGTTTCAAACCATCCAGTGCTTGACTCCTCACCAGAGGTGTCCGTCTCGTGGTCCGCTGCCCCAGCCCCGCTGAGGAGCAGTTGCACATGCAGAGCAGGAGCAAGGGTCCGGCTGCATCAGCGTAGGGAGCGGCAAGCAGAAGTGGGGGGAGGCCTCTGGGTGCTGCCTGCGGACGAGGCGATGGCGTGGGTTTGGTCTCCTTGAGAGAAACGTGGGCTTGAAAAGGAGAGATGGAGAGCGTGCTTTGTGCTTCTTTTGTGAGGATCACATAGTAATGCAAGGGAAAAATACCATGATTCATGTACGTCACAGTGCCTCCTCCCGCCACTCATGAGAGCTCCTCAGTGCTCCCGGAACCGGGGCTCAGTGTGTCACTGCGGCGCTCAGAGGCTCCACGCACCCTCCGCGTGGTGACTCAAAGTGATGACGGGGGAGGCAAACAAAAGGAAGCTCTATTCCCTGTTCAGTGATTTTATTCCCTCACGTAGGGCAAGAAAAAGGCCGCAGACAACCCAGCTGTGCCCAAAGCCCAGCCGCTGCTGTGGCGATGGAGGTGTCGCACCGCAGGGAGGGAGACGGGCTGCTAACGTGATGTGCTGGCAGGGGCCTCTGCTGGGCAGGCAACCTGCGAAACCGCCCTGCCGAGGGACTTTACATCTCGTTTTGTCCCAGCAAGTAATCACTCCTCTCTTTGCATGGGACATCTGTAAAACACCACAGCGTAACCAACAGCAGGCAGCAAAAGGCCCTGCTGAAGTGGAGTCATTGAAGCCGTGTGGTTTTGGGAAGGTGAGAAGTAATACAGAGCAGGTGAAATCCCTTCACTTTTTTTTTTTTTATTTGTGTCACTAGGAGCTTCTTAGGGTTATTTTTTAATTGATGTTAAGTAAATACAGCTGATGATTTCCAGCTGAAGCAGGTGAGCTAATAAAGCTCCTTAACCAGTGTCAGTATGCTGCTTTCTTCACAGCTGTGTGTAGCGTCACTACAGGAAATCAACCAAGAGGCAACTTGGAGGCCTTGAATTTGTGTTTTGGGATTATGTCCTACAGGTGCGGTGAGCTGTGATGCTCCTTGTTCCCTGGTGGGTGATGCTCCTTTGACCCTCTGGAGGGGCAGAGGAAGCTGAAAGGAGGCAGAACTAAAGCTTAGTGTGGGGGTGTGTGAGTGCACAAAGCTGCTAAAACCTCCTGGGTGAGAAGGCAGCCAGAGGAGGGCCTTGGGGTGTGAAAATGACTCTAGCCTAAGCTGGGGTTGGGTCTGCATGTTGTCGTGCTGGTGCAGTGCTCCAGCAGAACCCTCTCTGTCATAGGAAACATCTTCCCTGTGATAACCTGAAGCTGTTAGGCAAGACCACTGGAAGCCTGCTTTTATTATTTAACCTGCTGATTTTCTGAGAACTTATGGTATTTGCTCCCCTTGGGTTTGGCACCACTGGAACTGCAGCGCCTGAAGCTGCACTGAAGTGCCTTGGAGCTGGCAAGGCCGGAGCTGCATCCCCTAATTGGCAGGTTGCTGTAGATGTGCTTGTGTGGAGAGATGGCTGCTGTGAAAAGTGCTTTTGCTTGCCTTCTTGTGGGTCTGCTGGGTCCATCGTGTCAGACTGTGTAAGGAGGCCCCACACTTCCCAGCTGGCCTTTGAGGTCTGCCTTTGAGCAGCTTTTCCTCTAAAGTCTTGGGCAATTATTTCCCTCTCTACCAAGTACCTGAAAAAGCGACAGCAGAGATGTGACCACAGTAGGCTTCTGACTCTGCTGATAGGAAGAAGCCCCACACCAAGTACTCTGTGTGCTTATTTTAAAGCAGGGAAAAAAACAAAGCAAAACAACAATACAGCTTCTTTTTTGTGCTGGAGCCATTTTGGTTTATGTGCTGTTCAGGCCACTGCAGCAGACCAGTGGCACTGACTATTCCTCCATCAGTTCTGGGACCATTTGCGGAGAAATGAGACCTTCTATTTTGGTTTGTGCCAGGGGCATGAGGATGCTGAAATGTCACATCATGGATGTTTTGGTGCCTGCGCATCCCCGTGAAAATGAAATTACCCTGGAGTTTTGCTTACTGCTATCTGTACACTTACTTCTGAGTTTATTTCAGAGTAACTTCTTCCTCTCTTGTTCAAGCCAATGTTTTGCCAGAGATGCTCAAAATGTTCTGTGAATGAGCCCAAGGAACAGATTTCTTGGCTGATGGAATCTGGCAAGGCTCCTCCAAAGCCAGGGGATATTAAGAGACAATAATTTTGAGCAGCTATTAAAAAGCTTACAAGTCTGTAAACTATTACATGAAGTTGTCTAGTAATGTTATCTTGTAAAGTTACATAAACCTGCAGTAGAAAATATTTCAAAACTTGGCTCCCTTTGCTTTCCTGAGGGTAATGCTGTACTGTGAGACACAAGTCAAAGTAACATCAATGTGCCAATTAAAAGGCAAGAAGAGGGCTTGTTAAGATTACAGTCAATGCTTTTATAAAAACTAAATTAGGCCTTTTGGTCAGCTGAGACCCTTTTTATCACAGTATCACCAGTACTGTCATGAGATGGGACACAAGCCTGCGGCATCTCAAAGCCCAAAAGCTATAATAAGGAGGTTATAGCAAGCCTGAAGGATCAGCAGTGTGTAAGGGCCTTGCTCATACCACAGGCATCACGATACTTGAGATCCATTTAGTTCTGATGCTCCTGGTAAATTCCAATCCAACCTCTGGTCATTGTGAGGCACATCTCACCTGCCTGGTGCAGGAGACAGAGCTTGTCCCTGCCAGACAGCCCCATAATGGACAAATGCTTCTAACTTTCTTAAACTGTTCGCTTAAAATCACTGCTGTAGTTTTTTCCATATTGCAGGGATCACACTAGGCTGTTTTTCATTTGGGGTTTGTCTATAATAGAATTTGTTTAGAGATCCTGTTGCCCAGCTTTTGTAGGACATACCCAGGACAATTCTTCTCTCCTGTGCTGTTTGTATAGCTGTGGGTGGATTTGTGCACTATAAGATCTCCATGATTTTTGTTATGTCTGGCCATTTTATTCTGAAAATCTGCTGCAGGCATTCACAATAAAAGCTATTTAACTGCTGTTGGCTGAACTTGCCTCTCTTCTAAGACTCTGACCTGTGCTTAGTGTGCTCTTGATAGAGATGTAGCTTGTTGCTGAGGGTGCAGTAATTCCACTGCTGATCCTGACAAAAAAAAAAGTGCTGTCCACTGTGGATGAAGTACCAGATTTAGGAAAATTGCTGTCTAGGTAAGTAGATGCATCAGAAATTCCCAAGGATCCTGTTTCTGGGAGATGGTATGAGGACACACTGACTTTTTTCCCCTCTGATTTTAAGATTTATTTGCTGCTATCTGGGCTGTCAATATGCTGTTGCATTCTCTTTATCGCTCGGGAGACAAATGTTGTTAGATAAGCCCAGATCACCGACAATGCTGTCCAAACCTGGAACTGTAGCTGCCGTGAAAAAGGCCAGTTCATTCTGAGAAGTGAGTATTGCTTCCAACTCTGGGAAGGAGAAACATTTGATTTTGTTAGTTAGTGGTAGCACTGAGCATTTCTGAACTCAGGAATGGAGATCACATTTGGTGTCTGGATGATTCTTTTAGATTTAGGTAAATAAAGATTTCTAGAAGACCACAAATTTTCAGCCTGAGAGAGAGAAAGGCGGAGGGGGGGGGGG
>VWZZ01006824.1:57978-122850 GCA_013399095.1 Psophia crepitans
CATACCTTTTTTCTGTCAGTACAAGAACTGAAGATCATCAGGTGTAATTAGCAGGAGGTTGGCTCAAAATGTAAAAGAGGTTAATTTTTTCCACACCACACAGTTCAGCTGTGAATTGCATTGCCAGGGGATGTTGTAGATGACAGAGTTTTATGAGGATTCACAAAGTGAGTAGGTAGTTAAGGAAAATGAAAAGCCACTGAAGGCAATTAAATACAGTGAATAGAATAGAATAGAATCATTAAGGTTGGAAGTGACCTCAAGGATCATCTAGTCCAACCATCCCCCCACCACCTATTACCCACTAAACCACGTCCCTAAGTACCACATCTAACCTTTCCTTAAACACCCGCAGGGATGGTGACTCCACCACCTCCCTGGGCAACCTGTTCCAATGCCCGACCACCCTTTCAGAGAAGAAATTTCTCCTCATCTCCAACCTGAACCTCCCCTGGCGCAACTTGCAGCCGTTCCCCCTTGTCCTGTCACTAGTTATCTGCGAGAAGAGGCCGACCCCCAGCTCACCACAACTCCCTTTCAGGTAGTTGTAGAGGGCAATAAGGTCTCCCCTGAGCCTCCTCTTCTCCAGACTAAACAGTCCCAGTTCCTTCAGCCACTCCTCATAAGACCTGTGCTCTAGACCCTTCACCAGTTTCGTTGCCCTTCTCTGGACATGCTCCAGGGCCTCGATGTCTTTCTTGTGGTGAGGGGCCCAAAACTGGACACAGTACTCGAGGTGCGGCCTCACCAGGGCTGAGTACAGAGGGACAATCACCTCCCTGCTTCTGCTGGCTCAATAATGGTCTCCTGGCTCAATAAGACCTTAAGTCACAGATGTTTAGTGTGGGAAATGAGGGAACTACACCTGGGGGTGAGGTGGGAATCACTGTATGCATGCTCCATACCTGTGTTCTTTCCCTAAACATCTCTTCTTGGCTGCTGTTGGAGCCAGGATGTAGGGCTAGATGGACCTTCAGTGGGACCCAGTATCACTGCTGTGGTGTTGGAGAATATTTGCCATGGAAAGTCTCTGCCCTGTCAAAGACTTTCTGAAAGCCAATATAATATGGACACATGATAGCTGCTATTCCTTCATTTGTTTAAATGATGTGGAAAATATGGTCAATGCAAGAATAGGACAAAACCAAAGTTGCAATGGAAGCCTGTTCTCAACAGTGTTGTGGGCTCTGCTTAGTGCTGTTATGCAAAAAGAGTTGCCTTGGAACAGGCAACAGCATGTTTCCATCCTGATTGTTACAATAGTTTAAATCCACTCAGGAAATTTTGAACATCTTTTTTTCCCATCCTTAGGGGTAGATTCCTTTCCCAGGCTCAGCTGAGGAGGTGTAGCTTTGTTTCAAAGCTTTCTTTACAGAGCTGCTGGAAGAAAATGGAAGGAATTTTGTCTTGGTGTGTTGCTCTGTGAGTCTTTACTTTGTGGGCAATTGCTTTGAAATACTCTAAGGTGATATGTGCTTGTGATTAATATTAAATTCTACCTTTTTGCTGATGAACGTGAATTTTGTTTCAAGTAATATCTACTTGACATAATGAATAATAAGGTCTACTAAATGTTTTCTTTGTCCTTCATAGTTAGAACATTTCCATGTCGGTTTTGATGGAGCCATTCTAGTTGCAATCGGTTCACTTGTAGGTCTCTGAGGTTTGGAAGGGATCTCGCATACCCTGTTGTGCTCACCACCTCGTGTTCCTGGGCAAACCTGTCAATAATGTCTAGCGCTTTTCTCTAGCTGATCTTTTGCAGGATCCATCTGGAACATATTGTTCATAATTTTCTCCTATCTCTTAACAATGAGGACATTCAGAGCAGCCTGTTTATTTTCATGAGGACTTCTTCTATGGTATTTTGGCGTAATTTTTGCCTTTTACCTCCTGTCTTCAGGAAATCACAAAACTCTGCCATATTCACATGTGTGTGCCTGGCATACCTTAGCGAGAACTGGATCCCATGTGGATAATTTGTTTGAGGGCTGAAGTTCAAGTTCTCTTGTATGTCTTAGAAATTTTATTTGTTTTATTTTTATAAAATTACCTGGGAGGGGAGCAGGCAGAAGTGGGTTTCTGGCAATACTGTCCAGACCTGCCTTGTATGCTGACACAAGCTTTTTATAATTACGAGGATACTTAACTAGTAATACATGTTTCACTTTTAATTTTTCTTGGGGAGAAAAGTTAGAAGTTGCCAGTGATTTGTTGGCAAAGTTCCTGTCTTTATTTCTAATGTATGAAACAGTTCCCTGTTTACCACTGATGTTACTTATTTCACCCTTATCTATCCTTACGTGCACAGTCACCTTGTCCATGAAAGATTTGGTATTATGACCTTGCTGTAATAAAGTCTTTGACATGATAGCACTTGTCTATCTTCTTCACTGCACGCTTCTTGTTTAGGGGTAGTGCTGGGTGATTTTCAACAGCATAATCCATGTCAAGAGTCTTGCAGCTCTTAATTTTTTTTTCTACAGTGTCACTCAGAGGCAGGGCAGTGGCCCCTCTTCCTCCAGCTGCAGTGACTCAGGTTCATCATTTTCGTGTTCATTTTGATGCAACCTACTCCTGCCTGTCTGCACTCACGCATCCTGAGCAAATCACTGCTCTTTCTATCTTGCCTATTACTTGAGCTGATTTTTCAGCTGGTGTCTCCATAGGTATGTTCTAGAAACCTACCTGTAGTAAGTCTGTTGCTCCAGTCTTGCTCTTCAAGACCCTGACTTCTGGCCAAGACAGTTTTGTCAGGACCGGTCAGTAGAGGACCACTAACTGGTCCAACGCTCATAAATAGCCATTGACACACTCTTTCCTCCACCTGAAAAATATCTTCTGATAGGCTGAGCTGTCACCTTGTCTTCCATCTAGAGGCTGCAGTCCTCATCTCCATTTCTAGACCTGAGAAACCAGTTTTGCCTGGCCTGTATGCTTGTATCTCTTAGACCCCTGACGCTGTCAAGGCCAGAAAACTCCCTGGTCCTGTACACTGGGAATGTGAGGAAAGTGAGCCATCTTGCACTGCAATTGAGCAAAGTCTAAGCCCAACGTGCTCCTTTCTCTTAAATTTATGGTAAGAGGAAGAAGTAGCAAAGAACGTGCAAAGCTGAGGAGAAATGGATACTCAGTCAACTTCTTTGTGTGAGGATGGTAGAAGAACTTTGTTTCTTGGTTTTACATTAGCAATTCAGGTCTTGTCTACCCTGTTTGTTTTTTTTTTCACTGGAGAAATAATAGTATTATGACAGTACAAGTAAAAGCTGACGAATTTCGAGTAGAATTGCTTTTCCTACAAAATGTTTTAAGCACTCTGTATTGAGCTAACATTTATCTAACTCCACTCCTAACCAACAGTTGGAAGAGAAAATCTTTGCAGTTCAACACCTCCTCCTCTCCCCCTTTCACTAGAAGCTGCAAAGCCTCCTACTCCACTTCTTTAGATCTTCCAAGGAGACCTCTGCCAAAACAAAACTTGATGTTTGATTTTTTTTTTTTAAGCAAGAGAAAGCAGAAACCAAAACACTCCCAGCCTCTAATACACAAAGAATCAGAACAGGGCACAAGTCCAATTTGTTTCCCTTCCCTTATTTCCTGAATATGTACTATTGCAGAGGCAGCCAAGGCGCTCTGCTACATGTTCTACCCACCAGCCTTGCTACGGATCTCTGGCAGGAGCTGTATCAAGGCTATCATCTCCAATGTGACACTGCTCTTCAGGGCAAGCACCAAAGCAAGGACTTTCCCAGGTTCTGAAGTGCTTGGCAGCAAATTAGATTCTGTCTTCAACAGCTCTGGATGAACAGTAAAGAAATTCCTTGCTGTGAGGATGGTGAGGCACTGGAACAGGTTGCCCAGAGAAGCTGTGGAGGCCCCATCCCTGAAAGCATTCCAGGCCAGGTTGGATGGGGCTTTGGACAACCTGGTCTAGTGGAGGGTGTCCCTGCCCATGGCAGGGGGGTTGGAACTAGGTAATCTTTGAGGTCGCTTCCAACCCAAACCATTCCAGGATTCTTCAACAATGCCACCAGCCCACAGTGAAGACTCTGGGTCTCCCTTGTAGTCATCATTTCTGTAGCGATTAACCTTTTCTAATGCAATTGTTGGTGTGGGTTTTTTTCCCCCCAAAGCAGAGCATGGCCAGACTTCCTAAGGGCTTGCCCAGGAGGTGGCAGGCAGAAAGCATCTGCCCCACATTTACCTGCCAGCACCGGAGAAAGGCTGTGCCCAGGCCTTGGGAACTGGCTTCCTCGTTCCACTGTGGGCAAAGCCTGCAAGAAGGAAATGAGGAAATGGAAGAGGCTCCCAGCCAGCCCACGGGCAAGGTCTCAGCTGGGACAATTGAACAAGCCCTGTGCAATTAGATCCTGGCTGGTGTAGGGTGCCAGGACTACTGAGCAGTCTGCAGGGCAGCAGCCTGCACGTGTCAGGTCAGAGCCAGTGGCAGGAAACTGGAATACTACTTTTTAAAGCATCTGTCTTGTTTCTCTTTCCTGTCCAGAAACTTTTTTCCTTAAAACCTGCTGATCAGTTGGGAAATTTCACTGCAGGCTCCTAACCACTAGCAGCAACCATGCTTTCTTTCTTCCTGCCATGCATGAGAAGTTAAATTCTGTTCCCATTGTTGTGTAGGCAATGTCAGTTCCAAGATGGCAGAGAAGACCTTCAAAAGCTCTTGTTTCCACAAGTTTGTTTACCTACAAGACCACAGCTTCCAGGAAGGCTGTTACTTCTTTCCACCCTTTACCAGCCACAGGTGAGCCGCAGCTCTGGCATCTCACTCACACTATACAACTGGTCCTTCCCCAGCAGGGACAGTCTTGGACATCTCGAAGCCAGTTTGCTTGGGAGGTGGGCTCACCTCTTCCTCATTTTCAGTCTCTAGACACTTTGAAGGATGGCATAGGAGGCTTTCTTGTGTGAGAAATTTGATGCACACCTATGGGTTGGCTTTCCAATCTCATTGTCTTGCTATTGTTCTCTCACAAGGCCACCGCAACCATGGTTTGGCTGATGGTCAAGAAACACCAATACTTCCAGTTAACTCTTAATAAAGTGATATGAATCCATCAAACTTCCATGAGAGACCCTCATCAGGTGCTGCAGAGTAAAACGAAAGCTTCAGCATGTGGTAAACAAGAGAATGCAGACTCCTGGCACATCTCTGAACTGAGTATGTGTCCAACTCTCCATGATTTCACTGCTTGAAAATGAAAACAAAAACCTGCTACAAGCCTGACTTCTTCTGCAACCTTTCCACGAGCAATAGTGCAACCTGCCAAGCACCCCACACCTCCCAGACCTGTTCCTGGACAAATCAGGTGTCACTCTAGGGCTTGCAGGCTAAACACACAACTCCTTACAGAAATTTCATTACTTTGGGAAGCACAGGCAAAAAATCCCCCACTTGCTGACAGCTTGTACCAGTGGTAGGACCCTTCTTCCCCATCACAAAGGCTGTACAAAGAGCCCGTCTCTGGAAATGTTTTCTCTGAAGGTCCAGTTTGCAAGTGGGAGGTGGTGGCTGCTGCCTTCCCACGTTGACTGTTCTCTGGAAATCATGCTAGTGACTACATCAAGAGGACAGTCCTGGAGCTTTGCCCTGTCCTATTTAACTTTCTGAGTAGCTTGCAAAGACAACCTTGACAGTTTGCAGGTATAGATGCTGAGAGAGTGGTAACTCATGAAGAGGAGGTCTTCATGAACGCTGAGTGATCCTCTCAGTAAATTAGGTTAAAGTAGTTTGTTTATCTCAGCACTGCCAAATACAGGGGCCTTCACCCAGAAGCAAAGAGTTGGGCCCAGGCTTATTGTATGGGAGGGGGTTTCAGGAAGGCCAGCACTTCTGAAAGCTGCTGGAGGTGCAGAGGGGAAGATCATGGTAGATGACAAGAAGAGGGGAGGTGGGTGTGTGCTGTGCTGATGACTGAGAGCTAACACACTTCTCTGGTGCTTAAACTGGCCAGTGAGTGGGAGTGGTGAGATTTTCCTCTGTGTTTGGCATAGGCGCAGATGCGGTTTGGACGCTGCATCCAGCCCTCATGTGCCTGGGTTTCCTGATCTGTGCTACCTGCTGGGGGAGAGCAGAGCAGGGAGTGGAAGAAGATGGGAGACTGAGCCTCATGTATGGCCTGGGATCATCCCACCTAATATTAGGCACCAAACTACGGTCTTAAAGGTAGGAGCAGGGTTGCCTTGTACAGTCGGCTGGGAGAGAGAGGGTCCTCCCCATGCTCAGCCCTGAGGGGGTGCAAGTCAGGCATAACTTTGGCGCATCCAGCTCAGTGCCTGACTGCATGGTTAACGGAAGATGGCATCACACTGCACATACAACTTCACTGGGATCAGGCTGCTTGGTGTAGGAGGTAACAGACGAGTGTGGCTACATCTGTCCACTCGCCATTGCGCTGCCCATGGTGTGCTGTGAATTGAATTGCCATTAACCTCTGCACTGTTACCTGCTACTCATTTATCTTAATTACAAGCAGAAGAGATGATGGTGCCTTATGGAGAGGGAAGTGATGGACAGTGTGGTTACGGAGCACAGAGCTGACATGCACTGGATATAGCCTGAAACAAGAAGAAAAATGTGATTGCCTTCTGAAACAAAATAAAGACAGAGGGGGCTGGAAAGCTCTGAGAGGAGCTGGCTCAGGGCAGGGAGAACCCTGGTTATGGTGGGGAGTTCCCATGCCAGGAGAGGGACAGCGACTCAATGTGGGTTTGTCATGGAGCTGTCTGGCTTTGATGGGAGATTCTGTCCTGAGCTCAAGAAGGAACTTCATCAAGAACTTTAAGAGCCACAGCTGGCAGTGGAGAATTTTTTTTTTTAATTATTGGTTTTAGATCGGTAACTCAGATTCTCCACTCTCCCTTCTGTAGGGTGATGTACTGTGAAGACTGCACAAAATGGAGACAGATGGAGGGAGGGAAACTTCTGTCTGACCATGTGGTTCTTCACCTGTTGCCTTTCTCTTTTCAAGAAAAAAAAACCTCAGTGTCAAACTAAAAATGCCATTTAGATGCTTTTTGTCAGAAATGTTGATATAAGTTTTTGTTATTTTTTAAAAAATACCTTTTTTTGAGCTGCAACTCTTGACTTGGTCTCTGTGTTATTGTTCAGAATAGCACAATATGTCAGATTTACAATTCACTGAATAATGTTTTTCTGACCTGCTCTGACTGAAGAGCCTCTGTACCAGAGGGTAACGAGGCAGGAGAGGTCAGGATGAGAGCACAGCAAGGCACGGCACGCTGCCAGGACAGGCTGCTGGTGCTCGGGGTGATGGGAGGGTGAGAGTAGGTGTCACGCAGGCTCGTGTTCATCATTATGATGAGTGACCTCCAAGGGAGGACGAGGATGGAGCTGGCAAAGCTCTGCACCTAGGTTAGCAAGGGACCACATAAAACTCAGATGAAATTTGGTGTTGACAGGGGCTAACTAATGGCTCTTCAGAAGATTAATTTGAAGTGCTTATACTTTGTTTGGCTTCCCAATTAACTGTGACAGCCCAAGGAGAAAATAAACCAGTGTGTTGCCGTGGATAGCTGGCTCTGGCTCCCCAAGCAGTAGTGAGGTGGGCGCAGTGAGCAGGGTGTTAGGCTGCTGAGGAGATGAAGAAAATGAGGCTGAAAAAACACCACACTGCAGGGTTTATAATGGATGTAACCAAGCAGGTCTTTGATCTTTATCCACAGGTTGTAGGTGCGATGGATGTGCTGAGCACCTCTTTCACATCCAAGAGTCTGGCATGGCCAGGCACTGTCACCCCATGGCCAACATGACCAGAAAGCATGGCCTTGCAAGTTGAGTCCAGGTGGGTGGGACCCTTGTCCAGGGGAGCAGTGAGTGGCAGGGCTTTTCTTTGGGATTGTAATCACAAGGTCTGAGGGATTAATTAGTTACAGCATCATGTGGGAACTCGTTGGAAAGTCAGATCTACTAATGGTGTGCAGATTTGGACAGCTGAAGCTGATACTCCTGTAGCATCCTGGCATCTTTTCCAATCCCTTCATGAACCCCCGTCAGTCTGATCAGATCCAGTGATAGAACTCAAGGGAATGGCATGAAGCTGCAACAGGGGAGGTTTAGGTTGGATATCAGGAAAAGGTTCTTCACCCAGAGGGTGGTGGGGCCCTGGAACAGGCTCCCCAGGGCAGTGGTCACAGCACCGAGCTGGGCTGAGTTCAAGAAGCGTCTGGATGACGCTCTCAGTCATCTTCTCTGATTGGGCTGGTCCTGTGTGGGGCCAGGAGTTGGACTTGATGATCCTTATGGGTCCCTTCCAACTTGTTATATTCTATGATATCTGAGGCAAGGGGGCAGCCCCACATAGCCAGGGACTGATGATGGCAGGAGGTGGGTGGCAGCAGCCTTCATTTAGACAGTTATGAGCTGCCATGGCAAATGAATGGCACCTTTAGCAAATGGGAGCAAGAAAACGGCTCTCTCTGTTGTTGTCTTTCTTTTTTGTTTTTCCACACTTGACAAAACTAGGCTTTATACTCAGTCACTGTAAATAAACAGAAGTGCACCTGGGACACATCTTAATTTGATTCTCATTTTTTCCAGTGAGGAAACAACCCCATGAAGTCCTGACTATTAGCTAATCGTTCACTCCAAGAGAGTAAGTGCTATTAAATAACTTGCTTTCAGCATTTATCTGCAACTGAGCGTGCAGCTCCATGACCATACTTCCTGCAGGAGCACCCCCACCGGGCTCCTGGAGGTGAATGGGGTGGCCTGAGGCTTTGCTTCAGGCCAGGTTTCCCTCCAGGTTTGGGCACTTGTGAGCATCAGTGGAGGTAGATGATGTCTCCATAGGTGTCAAAGGTCTGTACTGGGAGACTGCCCCATGCCCCTACCTTGGAGGGCAAGTGTGAAAAGGAGTCAGGACTGCAAAGCATCAGGGCAGACAATAGGCGCATAATGCCGACCTGTACAGAGGAAGCAAGTCAGAGATAATTAACCTTACGTAGTGAGGCTGAAAGGCAGCACACATAAAACTGCTGAGGGGGAACAGTCTTCCCCTGGCATGTTGGCTATGGAAGTCATTAGCTCAGCAGCGCGGTGGCAAGTCTGAGAGCAGAGTGGGTAGGTGCTGCCACTTGGCCCTGCTGCAAGGGCGAGGTTCAGGCTAGATTATGTTCGGATCCATGGGAAAGCAGTGCTTTTATTTTTTTCTGTATACTGGAGAATGAAACATAACCAATATTGCACGCTGAAGGTTTCCATACAAGTTGCTTTCGATGATGCAGAACTTTTGAGATTCAATTGTAGCTGTAGGAAGGTGACTTCCCAAAATTTGTCGGTAAGGTTAGTAATCAATAGGGGTATTTGAATACCAGACCTAAGAAGTATCTGATCTGGCTAATCCAGGCCGGATAATCTCAGCTCTTGGCACTCGGTTACACTGCCGTGCGCTCAGCTCCGTGCCTGCGGTGGCCAGCTGCTGGCCTGGAGGGGTTTCAGGGCGATGCTCCCTTCCTGTGCTGATGTTTCAGCTGGTGCAAATGGCATGAAGTTATCCTCTGTTTAAAGGGCAAGGTCATGTCTGGGCACTGTTTCAGGCGCTCTGCAGTTCCCATTGCTTTAGTAGGTGTTAACAGCTAGGGAAGGATGTTTTCATTGCAGCTGAGGCTGTCAAAAGAGCTGTCTCCTGATGCTCCTGCCTTTACCCAGGGCAGTCCCAATGAAGGCAGGGCAGTGGGTTGGGGATTAATCCATAGTGTTTGAGGGGGTTTTATGTTATTTTTAATTTTTTTCTTTTCTCCTGACATCGTGCACCTGCTTTTACAGGAATGTGACAGGGCCTTTAAAACATGCATGGCAGACGTGGAACGGAGCTCTGTGACTGGTATGGCTTGTGTGCAGGCAAAGCTGGTTCAAAAAGCTATGGAGGTAAACCAAGCATGTGAAATTCGAGATTTCATAAAAAATTTGGCTGAGTTTGCAAACAGTATAGTTAGCTTTAAAAAGACTTGAGGGGTTTTTGGTCTTTAAAATAGCACAACCAGATGGCAATAGGCTATTTTTGAACTTCAGTTACATAATTTTGCTAAATATTTTTCTTCCCTCTGCAATTTGAAATCATCTGTAATTCCAACTGTGTTGGTGCTGTGCATTGTAGTCTCCTGATATCAAGACATTCATAATGTGCTCCCTGTGTCAGTAAGCAGCCAGAGCCAGGATGCCCACAAGAGGGCCAGAGCCGAGATGCCCCCAGGTGGGATGTGCCCTCCCCAACAGCACGGTCACTTGAGGACTGAAGGCATAGGCAGAGCAGGGTTGGTTGTGGGGTCCATCAGTGGTCCCAGACACAGCAAGTGATAAGCCAGGTCCAGGCAGTGTGTGGGTCCCAGGTGAGGCAGGTCAGGAGTGGGAAGGAATTTTGGTGCTCATTGAGAAAGTGCATGGACCATTCAAGCTGTTCAAAGGGAACAGCAATGCCTGGGAGAAGAAAAGGTGATGGATGTGCAATTAAAAAGGGCCCCGATGGTCTATAAATAGGACCAATGCAAAGGGACCATAAATGCTGCTTTAGAGGAAGGCGTGAAGCTGTTTGTCCTCCCCAAACCATGCTCCCACACCAAAATATGATGTTTGGAAGAAAAAAACATTTTGTTCCCTTAGTCTTAAGCATCCATTGTCATTACTTGAATGGTGAGAAGGGAAGAAACTGCCGCTTTTCAACTCCTAAGTGACAGAGCATAAGAGCCTGTGGGCTAGGTAAAAATCACACATCTCTGAAAACAATGTAAATAGCTTTTATGGAGCTTTTTTCCTTGTTGAGAGACCTCAAAGATCTTCATGAAAGAGTTCAATGTTTATTCTTCTTGTTTCAGCTTTCAGCATGGCTAGAACTGAGGAGTCATTTCATATAACAGAGTTTTCCTATTTTTCAGTCTGGTTTTGGTTTGGGGTTCCCCCCTCCCCCCCCCCCCCCCCCCCCCCGTAGCTGCAGTGGGTACAGATTTCTTCATTGCTTCCTTGGTGCAGTTGGTCACTAGCTTTGGTTTCTCTCATGCTGAAAATACTTGCAGATCTTCAGAGGAAGAGAAAGCTCAATTACGTTGTAAAGGAGTAGCTTGAAACAAATTTTAGTAAATGCCAATTAAAGGGTTCTTTCTGAAAGACTGAATTTTGTTTTACTAATGTAAAAAAAAAAAAAAGTCATGTTGCCAGCATCCTGCTACTCCATAAAAATAACTACAACTCATGATAATGCAAATAAAGTTTGTACCTGGTTTTCCCTCTTCCTAGGAATATTTTCCCATTGACTAGGTCACAGGCATGCATTTGTCATGGGTTCCCAGCTGCACTGTGCGTTCATCATACAGAAGAGCAAACAACTTGTAGCATTAGATTAAGCTGAAAAAATACCAATGGATGATTTTCCAGCAGAAAAATGAAACTCTTTGCAGGAATATTTTTTTTCTTAATGACAGTATTTTTATAATCTGATATTACTGGAATGGAATTGCTGAGGATGAAGAATCGTTCAGAGAAAGCCTTGTTCTCAAGTTTGGGGTTTTTTATCACAATGAATGGCCTAAAATTCTTTCTTAAACCCTATTTTTTACTAAAATCAGATCTATTATTGAGATTTTTAAATAGGGCATTTGTGCAAAGCAGAATTTTGTCTTCCTGCCTTGTACTGACAAGCTCTCTTCCTTGGGTCATCCAGTCCTGACCGCCTCACACCAGTAGTCCTAGATAATCACCTGCAACAACTCCTGGGTCAAGTCAGTACAAAAGCTATCAATCTCTGGATTAGTGAGACTAGGCCCTCCTTTTAAGCGTGTGCTCAGTCTTGATTTCCCCATTTCTCTGGATTCCCTACAAGGTTACCATTACCTCCTACATGCTTGTGAGTTCAGCCCTGGCTCTAGCATTCCTGACCCTGATCTGCACAGTGGTAAAATCTTGACAGGGCCAAGAACCCCAAGACACCAGTCACTTGCCATGAAGAGCTCAGGGAAGGGAGGTTCCTGCAGTTATTTTCAGCAGGGGGAAAGACAACACTCTTCTCTTTTTTTACCCTTTCTCTTTCTTCAACTGTCCCAAAATAAATCATCCATACACAAATATTTCTGCAGTATCACTGGAGAGAGGGAGAGGGATGGGTGGCTCAAACCAGTCTATTTAGCCCAAAAGAATAACAACTATTTTTTTTTCTTGTTGCTCTGATTCTGATTTCTTAAAATATTTTTATTTGGGATCGAAGCCAAAAAAACTCAGCTATTTGCACAGTCCTAATCTGAGCTCTCTGAAGTGGGGTGTTGCCTCTGTCTAGTGGAAACAGAGATGATTAAGCAATCCACAGAAGTCTCATTGCCCAGATGTCCCCATAACATATCTCTGCTGTCACCCACAGCATGACATTACCCAAAACCACACATCATATGTGGATCTGCTGGGTGTCTCCAGGCCTTCTGTCTTCTCCGTGTTTGTGAGACTAGTGACTCCCTAGAGGTTGGGCTGTGTTTATGGTTGCATCCTGAACACCTCATGAGCTGAGTGCATGGTAAAGTGACTGCAGCTGTGGAAATCTTGTCTGGCTTTCTAGGTTTGTCCTCCCTCCTCACCTCTTCCCATTTTCTTCTGTAAAGCTACACATGGAGTAGCTTCATGGCCTAGCTTCATGGGGCTCACCATGGAGGGCAAGTCACCTATGGCAAAAGGTGCATGTAAGGCTTCATTAACATGATTGATTAATGTTTCACTGTGTGGTGGTGAGGGAGCACCCCACTGGGAACAAGCTGTAGCATTTGTTTGTAGACAATGACCCTAGGTTATACTGTAGAAGGGCATTAAAAAAATTTGCTAACGCATTTGAGCCTTGGGAAGGTGGGAGCTGCTAATTACCATCAGGAGACCTCCCTCAGAAGTGCATTGACTGCTTGCTAACAGGGTGCAGAGCCTTTTTCCTCCAGGTCTACAAAGCTCGTTTTAGCAAATATGGGCTGGATCTCTTTTCCGTCCGACACCTCAGATATGTACCATTTTCCAAGCTCGCGGGCATGGCCAGGGCTTGTCTGTTTGGTGTAACTCAGGACGAGTTTTTTCTGCATAGCTATCTGTTTTTTTGTGTGATCCATTCTATTCTGGATCGTATGTCTTTTTCTGTTTTGCCTAACACACTTTGGATGACTTCACATATATAAAAATGGGGATTGCGCTTATGATTGACACCTTACTTGAATCTGATTTGCCTTTCAAGTACAGGCATGGCCCAAAAGTCAGGCCAGGAGCTATGGAGCCAGTGGAGACCGTTTCCCCAGAGGGAAGTCTTTGCTGGAGCGGGACTGAGCCGTGCTGGGGTTGGATCGGTGGTGCTTGGTGTCAGAGAGACAAATAGAGGGTTTCATTCATAGGGATGGTGAAGCACAAGTCTCTCACCAGCCACAGGGCTATGTCATTCTTTTTAGAAGCCAATTTTTTTTTTAATGCAGTAGGGCTTACTGATGAGCAAATGACCTCATTGCAGTGCTTTACTAAAGCAGTTATGGGTAGAGCATGACTGTTTGCTCACGGTCTGTTGTGGCTTTACCCCAGCCAGCAGCTGAGCACCACACAGCCACTTGCTTGTTTTCCCCCCCACTGGGGAGGAGAAACAGAGGGGAAAAAAGCCAGGCTCCCCTCAGCTGCGGTAACGACAGATGACAGTTTTACTGGGACAGCAAAGGGAGTGAAAACCCACGATGACAGTACTGGTGATACACAATACTGTACCACTTGGACCACATGCTCAGACCCATTCTGAAACCAGACTGTCCCAGAGCTGCGCTGCCTTGAGAAGTACCGCTCCTTCCCGACCAGCCCCCCCTCTATGCTGAGCATGACGCCACATGGTATGTAATACCTCCTTTGGCTAGGTCGTGTCACCTCTCCTGGCTGTCTCCCCTCCCAGCTTCTAGTGAAAATTATTCTAGCCAAACCCAGGACACAGTCTCAAAGACTGTCACCCAGTCCATCCCCCAGCTGCCCCTGGGCAGTGACAGTCTCTGTAGGAGACCTGGCCTGAAGGGACATCTGTGCTGGTCCTGTGCCTGTGAACTGGAAACGCCACTCCTTCAGGACAGACACACACAGCTTTGGGCTCCACTCAGTAGGTGACTTTATATTTTTATCAGGGAGAAGTTCATATTTTTTTCCCCTGGTGGTGTTTGAACCCCTGAGTGAGAAGACTGATGTTTTCCAGCTGTGCGAGGCAGCTGCCTCTGGTCTGGCAGGGGTAAGTGTGTGGCGGCAGCAGCGAACATCTGTCAGGTCAGCAGTAAAACAGCAACAGACCGAGCTGTGTCGTACGGGTGATGGCTGGGACAGAGCTTAGGTTGAACGTGGTTCATTCGCTTCCCCTCCCAAACACAAGTGCCCATACAGCAGCCAGTCAGGCCTTCGTGGAGAATGATGGCCAGAGAACATCAGAGACTTGCAGCCCTGGGGAGCAGCAGGGCAGAGGAGAGGCCCATGATCAGTGTTAATGATGGCCCCAGGGGGTTGCTGTGTTCTCTTTAGAGAAAACAGTGAGTGCTGATAATATTTTCACCATTATGCTAATGCTTGATCTTTCATTTCTCCATCAGCAACACCTCCCACTCCATCTGAGCTCAGTGTCCTGAAGAAGAGTGTGCTTAAAGGTGAGGTCAAGGTAGTTTCAAGACTTGTTAAAAGAAAAATCAAGGGTAGACTGGCAGCCAGGAAAGGGAAAAATTGCCTTATTGTTAGAGGAAGAAAAGAATATCAGAGGGCTTTTTAAAATGTCAAGAGTGGAGTATTGCTGTGTGCTCTTTGCTTATTGAGTAGAGTTTGAGGGAGGTTTGCCTTAAATATACCTTCCATACAAATACACAGAAACATGTTTTTTAGTGAACTTTAAACATTAGCTATAATAATCTTTGGATAAAAAGGCAGTCATTATTTCTTCGAGCTCACTCTCTACTGCCGAGCAAATGTTCCAATGTGGCAGGATGGTGGCTTTAAAAATAGCTGTTCACTGCAGAGCCTCTGAGCATGGCTGGGAGGTAAATTGAACGTTTGACTGTGAACAGTCATTGATGTGGTCCAAGAGCCGCAGCCAGCAAACCCTCATTTCACTGCAGCCAGTAGAAATATGAGGCAGTGGGAAAAGCTTGGAGAAAGATAGGTTTGGGTGTCTTTGGGGAGTTCCAAGACTTCTGGGAGCTATTTTTAAAAATCGCTTGCTGAACTGTTATGACACCTGTCACAAAAATCACAGGAAGCTGGGTGGAAGGGCACTGACAGGATGGTATCTTGGGTGACATACCTTTGCCATTTCTCAACGTACTTGTCCAATCTCTTCTTAAATGTCCAGAGATGGAGACCCATGTGCCTTGGCTCAGCAGCTCCAGTGCTTTGCTGCTCCCACCGAACCAAAGATCTGATGGATTTTGTCTTTGTCCCATCCACAGCAGAAATGGGGAAAAATGTAGTTGTCCTTTTCTTTATGACCTTTGAATTCATCTTCGCTTCTCCAGGCAAAAAAAGACACGCTTCTGACCTTCCCACATAAGCCATGTCTTTGGGTCCTTGCTCATCCAGCTCTTTTCTCCTCTGAACTCCCTCCAGCAAGATCACGACCTTCTTAAATTGCCTCTAAACTGAATGCGGTAACTCAAGCTAAAATCTTACCAGTGTTGGGCAGACTAGAATTATTTCATGTGTCTTGTCAGCAGCGATCCTGTTTGTATGTCACAGTAGGGTATCTGACTTTTTTGCAATGTTGACTTGTGGTCGAGTTGTGACCCACTAAAACCTTCAGATGATTTCCTATCCAGCTGATACCAAACTAGCTTCTTATCTCCCATAAACATGAATGCCTGTTCCTTCCTACAGTTGGGACATTGAGTTTGTCCTCACTGAATTTCATCGTCTTTTTTAATATTTCTCTGATTTTTTGAGACTACTTCATATTCAGTTTGATCGAGCATGGTGATGGATGCTTCAGTCCCATCCTGAAGCTGTTTGTGGATATAATAGGCATCTTTTCCATCCCATTACTAAAGTTACTGATGAAGATACTGAAGGATGCAGGACCTTGCAAAGACTTCCTCTAGACTGTAGAGTGAATACCTCCAGTCTCACAGTGAGCAACTGATGGCTGAGGACAGTTGAGTACAGGCATTGAGTACGTTGTACTGTTGTCCCAAAACTGGGGGTTCATTTACTTGGTGTGCAATACGCCAATATGCACACAGAGCAGAGGTATTTTATTGCATATTTGCACAGATGTGGGTGTCTGTCCCAAGACAGCACCCCAAAGCTCCAAATCAGTGGTTATTTACACATAAAACATTAACATATTCATTTTTTCTGGTACATATGCATTGTTATTCTATTAAATGATTTGTTTAGATTTCATCATCTAGCATGCAAACTAGAACACTTGCTCAGTTCTTTTCTCTGCCTATATCGTTTGAGTAGGTGGTGTAATTGGGGTAGATGGCCCACGGGCTGGTGGTCACAATTTCCCCTGCCAGAATTACCTTTCTCCTAGTTTCTTGGTACTTTTGGCAAGTCCAAATGGTTCTTCAAGCCTTGTTGGTCAAACTAACAATTTACCAGTTATGTTTCTTCTTCGTGACAATCACATCTTCATTGCTCTCCCACAGGCATCACAGCACCCCTGCCCACCCCTGAACTCACCCCCTTTCCTGGGCACAGTGCTCCAGCATTATTTTGTTCTTCATCCTGGACACTCTATGTATATGTTTTCCAATGGGAATATACTTTATTGTGCCAAGAGGGAGGGAAGTCATGGGAAAGTTTCATTTTTGGCAAAATAGCAATTTTGTGAGAAACTTCAGGAAATGTGAAAATATTGATTTTTGTCTCCAGTTGTCAATTTTCAAAATAATAAAAAAAAAATTTTATTTTTTCCCCTCTTAGTCAGGTTTTTCTTTTCCACTCCTTACTTTCATCACCACCTCCCCTCAACTTTTCCCTCGTCTGCTTGCCAGGGATAGTAAAAAGTTTAAATACTCTTTCTCAACCTTTTTTCCCACTGTAACCTTTCAAAACCTCAGTTTGGATGAGTTGGAAAATGGGGAGAAAAAAATACCTGTGAAACCAAAAATGCTGATTTTTCTAGGACGTGTGTGGAGCCATTTTTGTGCAGGGGCACAAGTAGGAGAGCCCTAGTTAAGGAAAAAAAGTAACATCGATGTCACTCAGTGGCCAAGAGGAAACAATGGGGACAAAAGGGAAGCAATGCAAAAGCTTCCAAGGATTTTGGAAAATATGGATAAAAAGATGGGGAAAGGAAGATTTTCTGCTTTGACATAGCAATGCATAAACACATTTACAATTAGAAAAGGGTGGATATTCTCCCTTCTCCCCCCTTTCTTTTTCCCTGACCTGGTTCATCTGGCAGGCTGTATCTCCTCAGTCTGGTTCTGCCTCCCGTGGGGGTACCTGTGATGGAGAGAGAGGTCTCAGGCATACTCTCCCTTTCTCTCCCATCTCTGTAGGACTAAATACATAATTTTCATACCACAGCAGCACTAAGGGGTTTCAGTGGCCATACCACAGTATAAAGTCTTTTTTCTTTTGTGGTTTTTTTTGGTGGGTTTTTCTTTTTCTTTTTTTTTTTTAAGGTTTCATGCGAAGAGCCAAGAAAGAAGTGGTTATAAAAGTACAAGGGGTACACTCTTCTATAAATTTCAAAACCAGCACTATTACCTTTGGAGAAGGCACAAAATGTTACTCAGGGCAGGACTGCTAACTGGAGTCCAGCTGGCCAACCTGTCATCCCAAGAGCAACAAGGCTGCTAATCTCATCCACCAGATAATCCTGCTCATTGCTCCACGCCATAATTAAAGGACACATTTTCAGCAGCCTTACAAAAATAGGCTTGTTTGACTGGACAAATTGCAGCATACATAGATAGCACCATGGCACAAATGCTGATTTTCCATGAGCAGACACATGCAATCGGAAACACCGAGTGTTTATTCTGGGAGACCTGCTGGAAATGTGGCCAGAGCTGCCTGTGTACCCTGCACTGAAGGCTGCAGCTGTAGGAAGAACTTACTGCACTGCTCGAGCTGCAAGGATGACGGTAGGGGTGGCAGGATTTCAGGGCCCCCCTTGCCACCTTGAAACAGAAGTTAGACTTCGCACCAATGCAACGTGGTGGGATGGGCTGACCTGTGGTAGGTCCTAGTATCTAAGGATGGTGTCTCTGAGAAGTATTTCTCCATGTCCTCAAGTTCTCTACTCTTCCACAGGCTCAGGTAGAGGCTATTTATGGGTTATTTTTCTTTCCATTCCTTTCTTTTCTTCTTTTTCCTTCCTTGCTTGTTGTTAGAGCACATCTTAAATAGAAACATTTTCTGTTTAAAAATATAAAATGGATGTAAACAGAGAAGTTACAGCCCAGGCTTCCCTGAAATCTGCACCAGTTTGGATCGAGGATTGTCTACGCTCTTAAAAAAAAAAAAAAAAAGCAAACCAAGGAGCCCCATCCTCCTGACAGAGGGAAATGCCTTCCTTGTTTTGTAAAACAGGAAGCAGGGAGGCAGCTCCTTCCGTGTGGGGGTGGGGACAGGAGAGGGAGGGGAACATCTCATGGATTTTATCACTGTCAGCTTCTTTGAAGGTCCTGTTTCTTTCAGATGGGAGTGCATAAATACAGCAGCTTTTGTCTTTGTGCCCTGCAAATGCCAAGGGTCAGAGCTGCCTCTTTGGGCATGTGAATGGTGTTTTGCACAGGAGCCACCTCCTGACCCAGCCCATGGTCCCAAACGTTGGTCCCCAGGTGAGCTCTGTTGGGAGCCCCTGCAGTCCATCATCATAGAATCACAGAATCTTTAAGGCTGGAAAAGACCTCTAAGATAATGGAGTTCAACGACCAACCCAACACCATCAGGGCTACTACACTGTGTCCCAAAGTGCCACGTCTACAAGCTTTTTGAACCCCTCCGGGGTGGTGACTCCACCACCTCTCTGGGAGGAACGGTGACTCCACCACCTCTCTGGGCAGCCTGTTCCAATGTCTGACCACCCTTTTGGTGAAGAAATTTTTCCTAATAGTCAATCTAAACCTCCCCTGGTACAGCTTGCAGCCGTTTTCTGTCATCCTTCTGCTAGTTACATGGGAGAAGAGACCAACACCCATCTGGCTACAACCTCCTTTCAGGTAGTTGTAGAGAGTGATAAGGTCTGCCCTGAGCCTCCTCTTCTCCAGACTAAACAAGCCCAGTTCCCTCAGCCGCTCCTGATAAGACCTGTGCTCCAGACCCTTCCCCAGCTTTGTTGCCTTTCTCCGGACACACTCCAGGGCCTCAATGTCCTTCTTGTATTGAGGGGTCCAAAACTGAACACAGTATTTGAGATTCATCCTTCACTTTGACGTGGTATTCCTGGGATAGGTGTTCCCTAAGAAGTTTTCTGTCTAATTTCTCAATCACTATTTGTCCTAATGTTGGCTGTTTACATATTAATCACCTCAAAGCTGGTAGGTCCTGTTGAACTTTTCAGTGGTCTTACACGGAGCTCTTCAGTGCAGTGGTAGCACAAAAGTAAATGGCTCCAGAGTGCCCTGGCATTGCTCCAGTGGCTCTGTGTGGCAGGGAAGGCACACCAGGTTTTGTGATGTATTAGCAAGCTGTTTGTTGTAGACTGGCTACTGCATTTTATATGTCTATTTGTACTTTCATCTTCAGCCTCTTCCCCAGTACCAAATAAAGAAATCAGGGAGGGCTTACTGCACCAAAGCTTTCACAATTCACAGCAAAAATGTTCTGTATAGAGACAGATAAAAGATGATAATAACCAATCCTACTTGGCCAAATCTTGCTGTTATTACACTCCTGTAAATCACAGTCCAGTCACTGGCTCTTGAGAGGCCTCTTCAGTTTCTTGCCACTTGAAATGACTGCCTAGCTGAAATGCACGCATCCTCTGGTTGGATGTTTTTGTCCTCCAGTGCTTAACCAAGTACTTGGTTAAATTGCCTTGCCAATCTCTCTAACATGCTGCCTTCACAGAGGCCATGGCCGAGAGGACGTCATCTCTGCTGTTGATCTCCACACCCAGGTCATGACTAAGCCCTCATGTGATGATTTCTCCTCATGTGATGTCTCTACAAAAGGGTGCATCCAGCAGTGCTGGGACTAAAGCTCCTGCCCAGAAATGTGTTGTTCTGTGTTTTGCTTCTTGCAAGCCCCCTGCTGCTTGATCCAGAGAAATGGTCTGGAGTGGCCCTGTCCTCATCCGTTTGTGTTGCTGCTGCAGAGACCACCATCCTCAGCATAGCTTTGAGTAGGGTACTTCCTTGTCATCCTTCTTATGCCTCCCTCTTCTCTGTGCCCCTGCATTTGACCTGCCTGGCTTCCCTTGCAAGGTACTTCACAGCCCTCAAGGGAGGAAAGCTGGTGCCCTTTCTCTCTTTGACCTCTGTAGCTTTCTTGAAAAACCATGACCGAGAATACCCATGTGTTATCCCTTCTCGCCCTCTCATTTGTGAGGTGCTCAGATAAACACCCATAAAGAGACATCTTCCTATTTTCAGGTTCTCCTGCAAACCTGGGCACTGGGATCCAGGATGCTACAATATGCTGTTGAACTACAGTAGCACAGAAAATATAAATAAAGACAAGTCTATTTTCTGGCAGTTTTAGAAGTGGGGATTGTTTCTGTTGTGGACTGCAACAGTTTGGAAGGAGCTGCCTTTCAAGAAACATGGCCTTTCTTTTCTTCTGCTGATTTCTGTCTGCCCTAAGCATTTTCTGCATGTTCTGTGTGATTCTGTAAGAATATTTTGCTGCTCTCCAGCCTGATAAAATGTATAGCTGGAAAATCTTATACAAATGGAAGAGGTCAGGTTAGTCTGTTTCACTGTTAAGTGGAATAATTTTATTCCATTTTTATCCCATTTTATCCATGTATTTAATTGTTCCTTTCTTCAGAATGTGTTCTCATGCTTTTCATACCTTTTTTCCCACCATCCTGGCACCCGGGCACGTACGTGCTACGTTTGCTCTTGCCTAGTCAGGTGTGACTGCCCTGACTTCCCTGAGGAGCCTTGCTACTGGGACAGTGATTTCACACACCAGAAGGCTCCAGCGGAGATTATTTGTTTTTATTCTCTGTCCATTCCTCCCAGTACATCTGCTGCCTCTAACACAACAACACCTCAGATTTATGTTTTTACTTTAGGTATGACTTCATTTTCTTGTCTTTATTCCCATTACCTAGTCCACCTTCTCTGTTATTTTCAGCATTGATGTTCTCACTCAAGCAAAGCATTTGCGAGGTTTTGGGGAGATACCTCCATTACCTTTAATCTATCACACTCTCACCACAAAACAGAACAGCTCTGTCCTTATTGCCTCTGTCCATATGTACCTGAATGACCTCTGTATTATTATTTCCTGTCCAAGGTTTAACTCAGCCTGATTCTTGGCAGTCCTCAGTGGTTTCTGAGCCATGACAGTCCAAAATACCATCACCAGTAGCACACACTTCCCAGGCTGCTGCTGGGGCAGGAGACCCTCCCATAGTGATATGATTCTTTCAGCCTGGTATCATTACAGCAATATTTGTCCATGACTAGATCAGTTTGTAGCAGGGGCCCAGCACAGTCCCAGTAGACCATCATTCCTGAAAATAATTTGACTCAACCAGTTTTTACTCTGATGTATATTCTGCCCCCTTATTTCTCTACAGTCTTTCACAGCATGACCAGAATCTATACCTTGACCTCCTGTAGTTTCATTATTGCATCTCCAGGAATCATAGAATCATAGAATCACTAAGGTTGGAAAGGACCTCTGAGATCATCAAGTCCAACCGTCAACCTAAGACCACCATGCCTGCTAGACCATGAGAGTGTGTTTCTTTCAGTCCCTGTGTTGCAGTCAGAACCTCCATTTTGCCACACCCTACAAGCAGGACATTTTAACTCTGTATTCGTAGATTTCCATCAAAAGACGTCTTTCACACAAGGCATCTGTTTCTTCCGACTCTCTCCTAAGCTCAGCCTTGACTATGACTGAGCACCAGAAGAGGTTGCTCAGGGATGTTGTGGTGTCTCCATCCTTGGAAATATTCAAAACCTGACTGGGCACAGCCATGAGCAGCTCGCTTTGTGTCACTTTGCACTGCACAGGGGGTTGGACAGATGACCTCCAGAGATCCCTGCCAGCCTCACCCATTCTGTGAGTGGCTCCGAAAACTACGTGAACTGTCTCCAGCCAGCTCAGTGTGAAAACATTCCCCTTTGCTGGGGCTACCACCCGCTGAAGGCATGCTGCCAGGGCTGCGGCTGTTCCTCTGGGTTGTCAGGTAGTGAAGGTCATAAGCTCTGGGACCCAAGGTAATTTCCACCAGCTTTTCTCAAAAAGACTGATGGGGTTTATGATGACTATCAATAAACTGCACTTATTTCAGAGTCTTTGGAAATGACATGGTGATTTTTTTTCATGTCCTTGTTAGAAGGGTTTTATTTTCCATTTCTAGATAAGGAAGAAAAAACATAACTCCTCCAACTCTCTTTTCAGATATGCTATAATCAGGTTAATTACTGACATTCTTTTTGATACTCCGTAATTTCAGCCTAAAGACATGTTGAACTCAACAGCTCTAAACAATAGAAAGGCCGATCCATTCTCAGTTAAACTAGGTGAAGGCATGGTAGCAAATTAAAAGTTTCAGTATGCTGCTTCGTTTAACTATCTCAGCAGCCATCTGTTTACCATGTGGAAAACCATTTGTAAGGTTTCTTAAAGGTTTGCCCGTTGTTTTAGGCATGTTTCTCTTTCTTTTCTTGCTGAATGAAGATCTCATTCTCTCACCTCTCAATCTGATGGAGCTGGAGACTTGGGATGGCACTTGTATAGTAATTGCACAAGACAGCATTTACTGAATAACCTGAAGCACAGAGGTAAGTGACTGCAGATATCTTTATTGGCTGCTATTAATTGACACACCTGTTGCACAGACCTGTTGGTACCATGGGATGTAACAGTTGAAGATGAAATCATGGTAATTGCAATCTTCCCGCAAGCTATCATTTAATTTACATTTTAATTAATTTCTGTGAGTCTTGTAGTTACGAAATAGTGAAGCAATTAAAGGCATGAAGGTAGGAACATGACAGTGTCAATTAAGGACAGTGAGTCAAAGAGGAGAGTTTGGTTCAAGACCAAGTTCCTATGTTAAATTCCTATCGAGCCTATGAGGGATGACACAGAGCAGAAAGCTTTCTGTTTGCTTGGTATGGTCAGGGATGGCCATGACCCCTTGGAGGTGACATGATCTCTATCTGGTCCCCGGAAGAGGTTGGTCTCTGTGCAGGGAGACACAGCTCCTGGGCTAGGGAAACCTGGAGAGGAAAACCATCTTCGCAGCAGCAGTCTGAATTGCAAACACCATTTACTTTTGTTCTGACTCATTTTTATTCTTCCCTGTGCCAAAGGGTTCTTTGTTCTCTTCTGCTCACAAAACCTGAATTTTAAATGGTCTCTTTGGACAGCTCAGTGTGGGCAAATGGGCTGGGAGGGTCCCTTGAAGGTTCCTGTGACTCGAAGCTGGGCTGCCATGAGAGATACTGGTACCAGCAGTAACAGGCCTGCTCCAGTTGGCCAAGAGTCCTACGAGCAACCAGACTGCAAGGCCACTTCTGCCACCAGCATGAAAGTGCTCAGGGCTTGCTCAGGTGCCCCGTGCACGCTTGCTTATGCACAGCATCAACACCTCAGGGAAGGCAGGATGTTCATGCCCTCATGAGGTGTCTTGCAGAGCCATTGGCATAGGAGCTAACCCACTTTTTCTGGGTCTCCATCCCTCCCCACTGTTCCTTGTCCCCGGGCAGGCAGCAGGTTGCTTTAACTGGTGTTTTCTCTCTGCCTCCCCCCAGGGATGCTCTCCCCCTGCCTGGAACAGGCTGCTCTTGCTGCTGTGGACCTCTAGTTACTCAACGTTTTCACACTATTATAACCGGAGAGATGTGGGACCCTGGATCAGTTCTGCACTGGGGAGAGGCTGTTCTTTACCTTTACACCGCCGTGGTGAAGAAGTCTGCTAAAAACAGGCAACTCCTGGCTAGTAAGGAATGGGAACAGGCGTGAGCTTCCTGTGGGGTTTCAGGTTGTGTCCCATGGCTGGCTGCCACGCTGGAAAACAGGGGCCGCGGTGGCCCTTAGCACTTGGGGACGCATGCGTGGGGGGACTGCGAGGAGCAGCCGGAAAGACACTTATCTTTGTTCTGGTGGGAGGAGGCTGGGTGGAAAAAAAAATGAGAGATGGGACAAAAACCAACGAGGAGAGCAAGGTCCATGGGCCAAATGTGCCGCATCTGCCAATGTCATCAACGTCAGGCCTGGCGGTCAGGCGGGAGCCACCCTTTCCAAACACGGCAGAGGACGTTGGATGCTCTCCCAGAAGCAGCGCTGCAAACCCACCCAGATCGTTCCTGACACAGGCAAAGAGAAATATTATTCTCATATTTTAAAAATAAAGAGTCTGATAAGCTATACAGAAAATGATGCCAGCTGAACTCTGCTTCCAGGGCATCCAGGGTGTCACCCCTCTCTGGGGCAGGGACACGGGTGCTGTGCTGGGAATGGCAGTGCAGGTGCCCAGGGAATGAAGGGACGCTCTCTGCCTGGAGGCAGCATGCCCAGGGAGCTGGCAGGAGAGGGAAAGCAGAGCGGCATGCATGGAGCTCTTGAATTCTTCATCTGCAGAAAGAGAGCTGCAGCTCAGCCTCGCAGAGGTAGCCACCAGCTGTGAGCTGCCTGACTCGCTGCTCCGGTGTAGGTCTGCGCACAGCTCCTCTTGTTAACGGAGCACCCGTTTTTGGTATTGCTCACGTCCTGACCCCATTTCCATGTAAGCAGCCCCGGGCTTCGGCTGCAAGGGAAGAAGCTGACCTCCCAAGTCAAGCTGGACACAGGGCCTGTGGGTGTCTGCTGGCTTGACTCCTCAATTCCCCCTGGGATTTTAAGCCGCACAGAGCCAGGCCCTGAGCTGCAGGAGGTATTTCTAGCCTTTCCTCCTCTGCCCCTGCTCCCATACCGTCCTGCCTGTCACCTTTCTTGCTGTCAGTGGGGGCATCCTCTGTCCTTCCAAGCTCCAGACGCTGCTGACACTTACTCAGATCTAACACTGCAGATCATTAACGTGGGAGAACTGTTTAGTGAGGAGGAGAGAAAGTTTTATTGATGTTGTTTTCATGTTGAAATTTTACTTCTGCTTCATAGGCTGAGCAATGAAAGAGAACAGCTATGTCAATAATCCATAATGGGAGGGAAAATAATTGTTTACAACCATAATGGCTTTTAGAAAAGGTTTAAAGTCTTTGTTTGAAGCTGTGTGTGGCTCCAGCAATAAAGTATGGGAGAAGGGGGGATGTTGCAGGGTGTGCAGAGCATCCCCCAGACACTGTGAGGCACGTGTAAAACTGAGCAGCAGCACGTCCTAAGAGGTGAGACCAAAGTGAAGATCAGAGCTCAGATGCCAGGCAAGACTCCCCGTTTGCGACTGGTTGTGGAGTGCAAAATGTGCTCATCTGTGCTGCTGATAACGTGCTGCTTATGGGGGAAGAGGAGCAGGTCTACTGAAGGAGGAAAGACAAATATATTGGGAAATTTCATGCAGGAGGTTTATCCTGCTGGACCATGTATACCAAAGCAGAAGTGAAGAGAGGTGGCTGCTCAGTCCTGCAGAGACTGCAACCTGCAAAAGAGACCTGAATCCACATCCCCTTCAACTGATTTGTGTAAGCTGAGGAGGATTTTGAAAAGAACCAAACCTTTTTTTTTTTCTTTCAGCTTTTTCAGCTCCTTATTTACCCATTTTTTTCCCCCTGAACACTTAACCTTGCAGTAGATCTTTCTTGTTTATTTACTTCCTCAATCCCAGGGTAATAAGAATTGCTTACATTAGCATTCAGGTTGTTTATCCACTGCTTTCTTTAGCAGAAAAAGCCTTAGAAACACTTTTGCAGGCAAAATACTGAAAATACACATTTTAAGTGTGTTGGCAGGTGATGCAGAAAGTTTTATTCTGAAATGTAGAGATATCAAATTTAAAAATGACATCTTTCTGTCATCTAAATTAAGGTTTTTCCATGTAATGCCCAAGGTGATTATGCCAGAGATGGTAGGGAGAAAATATTTCTGTGTTCTTTTCAGTTTTCTTGGAAATCCCTTAAGACCCCCGATGTCACAAGTTTTGCGTGTAGTTTTCTTTGTATCTTATGTAGTGAGTCTCTTTCCCTTCATTTTGAATACAAGAAATACGTCGAGGCCCTGGAGCGTGTCCAGAGAAGGGCAACAAAACTGGTGAAGGGTCTGGAGCACAAGGCTTATGAGGAGCAGCTGAGGGAACTGGGACTCTTTAGTCTGGAGAAGAGGAGGCTCAGGGGAGACCTCATTGCCCTCTACAACTACCTGAAAGGGAGTTGTGGTGAGCTGGGGGTCGGCCTCTTCTCACAGATAACTAGTGACAGGACAAGGGGGAACGGCTGCAAGTTGCACCAGGGGAGGTTCAGGTTGGAGATCAGGAGAAGTTTCTTCTCGGAAAGGGTGGTCGGCATTGGAATGGGTTGCCCAGGGAGGTGGTGGAGTCACCGTCCCTGCGCGTATTTAAAGAAAGGTTGGATGTGGTACTTAGGGACGTGGTTTAGTGGGTAATAGGTGGTAGGGGTATGGTTGGACTAAATGATCCTTGAGGTCTCTTCCAACCTTAATGATTCTATGATTCTACGATTCTATGAACATCTACTCGAAGATGAGATAGATCTTCCTCTAAAAACATCTGCTTTTCTCCACTGATTACAAAGGGAACAGCTTGGTTTGTGCACATCCTTGAATTTAATGCAGTGGACCTGCTGACCTGCCTGGACAACTGCCCTCTTTGGGCTACTCTTTACCCACTTTCCAAGAGCTTGCTCCATATCTCAACCATCAACTTTCCCAAAGGCACTAAAGTGAGGTTGATTCTGCTTTGCTGTGTGTGTGTTTTTTTGGACCATCTCTCTTAGGAAAATCAGTGTGTTTGAATGTGCCAGGAGATAATAAGGTCTGAGACCTTGAGACCTTCAGTAGACTATTTCTGTCCCTCCCTAGGCAGTTGCTGAAGGCAAAGCTCACCCTGCTTTGTTATTTCCAGCTTTCCAGCCCGCTGATGCCTGAGCAGCAGGTCCGGCAGCAGCCTCTCTGCTGGTGCATTGCGTGGCCACCTGTGAGCTCCATTGGTTCCAGCTCAGCTGGTGGCCAGGTCCCCGTGTGCTGCTGAGGCCTGTCACCATGGGTCAGGGACTGAGTAAACAAGGTGTGCAGAGAGAAGGCCCTCCCTGACCACAGTTAGGTCTGAAAACTTTTGTGTGTCCTTTATATTTCTGTCTGGCCATTGGCACGATTTCGTGCAGCTCCTTGGAGGTCCCGAATTATTTATTCTGGGAGTTAAGCTGCTTTGCTGCTCCTCCAGACAAATCTGCACTGCCTCTCCACAGGCTGGGAGAAAGGCAGGAGCCCTTCAGAGCAGAATGGCAGAAACAAAGATGATCGTGAAAGATGGCACTTGATTAGTGACCTCCTTCATGCCCTATCCTCTGCATTTGATGTAGGCAATCAGGAGATGGTGTTGCCAAGGCTACGCGATCTTGCCAGTCTGCCTTCCAGGTCCTCTGTGGCTTCCCTCTTTCCCCCCTAATTGTGCCCAGACTTTCTGTTTAAATACCATCTGCTTCAGCTGCAATTTGCACAAGTGTCCCAAAGGGCTTTGCTCTTGATTCTCGGGTAATCTGCCCTTTGTATGCTAACCCTCTATGAGACGGTCTTGTTACAGAGAAAATATACTTGTCTTTGAAGAATGATGATGTAAGGATGTGAAGCAACAAAAGACAAGCAGGTCAAGTCTTAGATCAATGCTACCTGAGCCAGATTCTGCTGCGCTTAATTCCTGAAGACAACTTGCAATCAAAGCAGTAAAGTAAGAATTTCTCATAACTGCTGAAAGGGTTAATGGATGATCCAGTTTGTAACAAAGGTTCTACCTGCTGCACATTCCTGCTCATATTCTGCAGGCAAAACACCTACTGGTGACAGCAGGGGTGTCAGGCAGGGAGTACTTTGTCATGGTGATCCACAGCACTGATGTGACTCAAACCAGGTTTAAAACTGGCTGATTTTCAAAGGTTAGATGCTGATCCCTTTCTGCTTTCACCCTCTTTCCCCAGGTTTTCTCTCTTCTACATAAAACCAAGTTTGAGGCAGGCTAGCGGGGTTGTTGCAAGGAACATCCCTTAAACAACCAGTCTGATCCCAACACCTTTAGAAACTATTTTAAAAGTAGGACTAGTCCCTTCCCAGCAGGTTCACGGTGAGATATTTTTCATCGTGTCTGACCAGTACCTATGCACTTCTTGCAGTATTACAGAGCAGTAAGTATTATCCAAATCAGTAGAATTTATTAATATTTTCAGGTTCTGACTTTTTGCTGTTCCTTTCGTACTGTACAGCACATTTAGGAATACTTTTGCTGACAGCATGGTCTTTGAAAAAGCCCATTAGCATGCTGCTACGGGCTGTCCTGCTAATGATACCTGTTATTCAAGCTACCTGCCTGATGCTTCTGATTAGAAGACCCTTTTTTCCCCCTGATGTTTAGTTTGCAGCCTTTTCCTGTTTGGGCTGAAATGTAACATTAAGAGCATTTGGACTGAGCCAGGTAATTTGCTATTTACTGTATATGTAAAAATGTTAACCCAAAGCTGCAGTTTCTGAGAATAAAGCATGAAAAAAAAAAGTGTATTGTTTTGCCCATTTTAAGGAACGATTGCAGGAGTGATTTAAAATTTGATGGGTGTGTTGTATCAAGGCTAACTTTCTCTGTGAAAATTACCCTAAATAGAGCTAAATGTGTGAAACTTCAAAATAATCACAGTTTTCACAGCAAAGGCTTGCAGGAATTTCACAGCTGAATTCCTTGAGAGTCTTTCCTTTCCACAAGCTCTGTGCACTGGAGGCAAGGTTGCCCTGAAACTGTTAAAGCAGCGTTGCGCTCTCAGTTGCCCACAACCACTTCTGCACATCACCAGAGCTCTGGGTCCGGTCTATGCCAGCTGGAACTTCCATAAAGACCCAGCACGAGCAGGTGTTTTCTTCAAACATGGCCAGCAAAGAGATTTTTCACTTGATGTCATGTCTTATATCACTTGTATCCTGCAAACCAAGCGGCCTGCCTTGTGGCAAGCGAGGGAAGGGCTGTTAAGGAATAGTTGGAGCTGTTTCTCACGAGGCTCCTCTCCTGAGTGTGGCTCAGTCAGCCTGGCAGGGTCTTCCCTACCTCTTGGACTTTTCCACTGGTTCCCAGCCGTGGATCAAGGTAGGAACAGACCCCTGCACAAGGATCACATCTCCCCTTTTCTCTGGCTATTGCCTGAACTTGCTCCTGATGTCTCCGTAAGTTCAGTTGGCTCCCTGATTTATGAGGTGCCTTCATTCCTGTGTGCCCTGGGTTTTTTCTCTCAGTTAAGGAGGTGGGAGAAGGGCGAAAAGGAGTAACAATGGACAGGAGACACTGTGAGGAGTAGAGATGAGCAGGAGGCACCTCTATCAGTCATGTGCATGGCTGAGAAGAGGTCATGAGACCCGTGCAGGAATTTCTTAGGTCCTTACCCTTTGGTATGGAACTGTAGGTTCAGCATGAGACATAAAATCTCATAACCATGAAATGGTCCCGGATCAAGGAAGTATCAAAAACCAAGGGGAAACAAACAGAAGAGTTGGAGGGTTGGTCATATAGGAAGAAATAAGTTGTAGGGATTAGGGCTATATGGACCTAAGCTTTGATAAACACCTAACACACTTAACTTCTTCGGGGGTGTTAGGTGTTTATCAGTGCTTTGGCCAGAAAAACCCTGAGGAAGATGGAGAAGTGCAAACCAGGGAGGAAAAGAGGGCACACGGGTCAGAAAGCTGGACACCCTGCCCGAGCAGAACCAGGAATGGTCTCCTGGCTCCCATCTGGCATCCAGGTCTGCCTCTGTGCATGGAGAGGGAAACATCTCAAATGACATTTACAGTTGTGACTGGCCACCTAAAACAGTCACAGAAATGGGGCAGGTAGGGACATGCTCTTAGAATCACAGAATCGTTAAGGTTGGAAGAGACCTCAAGGATCATCTAGTCCAACCATACCCCCACCACGTAGTACCCACTAAACCATGTCCCTAAGTACCACATCCAACCTTTCCTTAAACACCCCCAGGGATGGTGACTCCACCACCTCCATGGGCAACCCGTTCCAATGCCCGACCACCCTTTCAGAGAAGAAATTTCTCCTAATCTCCAACCTAAACCTGCCCTGGTGCAACTTGCAGCCGTTCCTTCTTGTCTTGTCGCTAGGTATCTGTGAGAAGAGGCCGACCTCCAGCTCGCCACAACTTCCTTTCAGGTAGTTGTAGAGGGCAATAAGGTCTCCCCTCAGCCTCCTCTTCTCCAGACTAAACAGTCCCAGTTCCTTCAGCTGTTCCCCATAAGACCTGTGCTCCAGCCCCTTCACCAGTTTTGTTGCCCTTCTCTGGACATGCTCCAGGGCCACCTCTCATCTCTTGGAAGACCAGTCAGTCTACTCAGATGAAGCTGACATCTCTCTCCTCTTCGTCATGCGATCCAAGGGGATGGAAAGCAAACAGGACTGGACCAAAACTTAGTAGGAGTCAAATGGAAGAGGAGAGTGGAGAGTGGTTTGCTCTGCACATCGAGAGCAAAGGCATTTCTACACTAACAGATTTGCTGGGTGTGCTGAAAGGTCAGCAATATTTCAAGTCAACCAGCCAACAGCTATTTTTGGCTCCCATTTTGCAAGCTCCACATCAGAAACAAAGAGCTATTTTGGTCCACCAGGACTGCTCTGATAACTTTGCTCAGTACAATGTTAAATAATCAAACCCCACAGGAATAACAGCACTGTTTTATAATCCCATATCATCAGATATATAGAGGCACACAGGGGGCTGTGTGTGGAGGGGAGACCTTAAATCTCTTAACGAGTAAAAGGGAGTATTTATATTATTCATATCATCTGAGTCCACACATTGCAATGATTTGGAGTATTGTGTAGGTGTGCACAGAGTTGTGGATTTTTAAACAAGGGGGTACTTGTCCCAACAGGAGAAAATAGCAATAGCTATTGTCCTCCATCGCTTTTTAGCAATGCCAGTGCACAATGTGGTTGGTGTGACAAGGAGCAGCTGAGGCGCCTGCAGAGCCCCATGCCTACACACACTGTCACCGTGGCTTCCTCCACATCCATGTTGTGGAAACACCTCCTTTGCCCATGAAAAGCCTGGTGGAAGTGGAGTGTATTGATTTGTGAGTCACTGGTAGCACTGCTACAGCAACAACTGTGGAGAGAAAGCCCCAACTTCTGGCCTTTATGTCACACAGGACCCAAATAGACTTTCCTTTTGCTAAACACAGTATGGACTAGGACACCTTGGAGCTCCATTCCTCTGATTACCTGCGAATGGTGTCAGGGAGGTTGATGTAGGAGTGAGTCACTAAGCCAAGACATCCTGAGCACCAGTCCTGGGCTAATGATTCACCTTTTTATTAAGCCCACCTTTCCAATCCTCAGAAGGCTAAAGGGAGATCTCCTTTCTGCCATGTCTTGTCTAATTACCAATGGGTAGTTATGGAGAAGAGGTGAACTCTTCTCAGGTATGCACAATGAAAGGGCAGAAGGTGACAGTCACATATTGCAGCAAGGGATAGGACATTAAGGAAAAAAAAAATCTTCTCCAAGAGGGTGGTCAAGCAGGAGAGCAGGACCCCAGAGAGAATGTGATGATTCCATCCTTGAAAGTGTTCAAGATGCAGTAGGGTACAGCCATGAGGAGCCTGCTCTACCACCAAAGGTGGCCATGTTTTGAGCAAGGATTGGACCAAATAAAGTCTATAGATCCCTCCCAGTGTAAATTATTCTGTAATTTTTCTGAGTTTAAAAAGGTCACTGTCGTGCTAGCCATCCTGTCTGAGTGGCTCGGTGCCCCAGGAGGCAGCATCAGGACGAAGCCATCAGTTTCAGACCCGAGGGCTCAGCTGCCTGGTGCACACAGTGGGATGTGAGGAAGCCTCAGGAGTTTTCACGTCTTCCTGGGGGATTTGACCACATTTCCTGCCTCAGAGGTGCTGCTCTGTAAAGCACTAGGGAGTTGTGAGGCTGCAGTTTATTTTCAACATCTTAGAAAGCAAAAAACCTACTGCACTTTACACGCAACATCAAGCAGCTGTTCGTCTAAGAAGGGAAGATAAAGACCCTGTGGGCTGCTGCTGGAAGATAAATGTGAATTAAAAGGTATTTTGGAGGGAGGGTTCACTAGAGCAAGGGTTGAAATCCTAGACTCTCACTTTCCTTGTCCCCAGGTACCAGCCCCTGAGCTGTGCTCTTTCTAGCTGACCTGGTGGAGGGGAGGCCCTGAAATGCCTTCCCCTGCCAGCTGAGACTGCCCCTCTGTCATGCCTGGAGGAGGGGAAGCCTGGAGTGGTTTCAGGAAGGCTCCTGGCTGCAAGCGCTGGGCAGAGGCAAACACCCCTCAACGCTGGTGTGCTAGTCTCTGGGAGAGGTGGAACTTGAGCCATCCCCTTCCTCAGGATTTTCTTCAGCCTAATTTGGGGTTCCCCATGCGTATCAGGCTGGCTGTAATGAGTCCTGTTCCCAGGGACTACATCTTCCCATGTGCTTCCTAGGGAGCCTCTATGTCTCCTTAAGTGAGTCTACTGGTCTGCAGGATGCACAGGAGTCTGGCCCTGGGGCTGATGTCCTTGCATGGGTTTAGCCCAGAGGGACTCAACAACCGACCCAGCATCACAGAATAGACTTGAAAAAGTTGGGGGAATGTGGGCTTCCAAGGTGGTATCACTGACTGAAGGTTTATTGCTCACTAGATCATGTTCTCTCCCATTTTGAGCGCCTGGAGCCACAAGACCATCAGAGAATCTCAGTTTGGGGGTTTTCTAAAGGATGTTCTCAGCCCTTTGTGCTGCAGAGAAATGACTGAAAATGCAGTACCTTTCCTCTTCCCCTGCTGCAGAATGCAATTAGGAGCTCAGATCTGCTTGTTTTAAATGTTTTATTTTTAAGCCAGTTGTAGAACTTTTGAACACCTGGAGCTGACAATCCTACAGAACAGAGGTCTTTGCGCCTAGACCACCCAGCCTTTGCAATGTCTGCACAGACACATGTGTCTTCGTTCTGTAGTGTATTTTGCAAAAGCTGTTTCAATTTCTTGAAACAGGCACTTGACACCTCGAACACTCGCATTCCTAAGCACTGGCCTCTTTTGGAGTATTCATGTGCTTTTTGTCTGAGTGATGGAGAGGCTGCTGTCACTCGGTCAGAAGGAAGATAATATATGCAGTTGCATATTTGGGTTGCTCATCTTCTGGAGTGTTGAACAGAGTTCCTAAATGATGCCTCAGTCCTTTGTTCAACTTTCAAAATGAATATCCCAAAGAGGTCTGCATTTTCTGGCTCAGAAAGACTTTCAAGCACAATGAATCAAAAAGGGGATGATTTTTGAAGTACTTGTATGGGAAATTTATGGCTTTGCTTCTTCCAAGATGAAAAACCTGATATAGGCTATAAATTTACTTAGAGGTTCGCCTTTAAAACTCAGCTTGTGACTTCTCATGGGAAACAGAGGACAGGTAGGTATAAATCAACCTGTGCTAAATGGAATGGCTAAGACTTCAGGAAGAGAAATCTGGTCCAAAGGACCTGCTCTAGTTGTGGACTTAAGCTGAGCTTAAATTCAGTGTTATCATCTCACTCTTCTGTGTACCCAAGACCCTCTGGCTTCAGTTTGGTGGCACTTCCAGCCAGGTGAGTTGGTATGAGTAGGAGTGGAGTCAATCTGCAAGCTAAAAAGCCCTGCTTGGAGCACTCTGATAATTTTCCAGCTGTGCCAAGAAAAACAGAGTTTTCCCAGCCCTGACCAGGGGAAAGAGCAGGATAAGTTGGTCTGGGGCAGCACAAGGGGCTGGTTACCCCATTACTCACCCCCAGCCTCGACTACCCCACAACCAGTGATGACAGTTGACATAAAAGCAAATCCTGAACTGTTCTGCTGGGACAGAGAGCAAGAAAAAGTTAAACTGCTATGGACGAATGATCCCACATTTATTCCTTATTAGTTTACATTGAAACATGGCTGCTGACAGGTTATTTTGCTAAAAAAGGCAAGATTTCATTGCGTGTCCCTCATTCTGCTGCCTACTCTGTATGGGTGGAGTTTCACTGGAATCGGCTGGAGCCCTTCCACACACAGCAAATGGTGGATTAGCAGCGATGTTTTGCAAATATCCCTCTTACTCAAATAACCTATTAACTAAAATGCTCCATTGAACTGCAGTCACTAATAGGGTTGGTTTAGTTTACAGTTTCTATGGTGAATAGTGTGTTTCTGGAAGCCAGACTAGGTATTTTTTTCCTCCACTTGGAAACATTGTGTTGAAGAAAGTGGAGATTGTTAGATGTTCTGAAACACATTCTTCTAGGGGAAAAAAAAAAAGAAGAAAGAAAAAAAATCCCTTTTTATATGTTTGATAAGAAAATTCACTTGCATAATACTACAGGCTGGGGGTTAAACTGCATGGCTGGTTGGTTGGTTAGCAAGATACGGAGTTGCCCCAAAACCAGATGCAAGTTCAGAAAACAACTGGGCATTGCCCACGTCTGCAGCTCCGGTGAATCACCACAGAGCAGAGGGACAGAGAGCTCGTGGCATCACACAGGGTGCTGGGCAGCGCTGGGACCGAGCACCATGTGGTGCAATCTCAGCATTAAAGCACAGAAGCTGAGAGGCAGGTCCCATCATACCTCTGAGGAAAAGTTTGTCCCTCTCCTCTGTAGTCTGGAGCAACGGCTCAAGCCAGCCCCAGAGGGGTCCCAGGGGTGTCGCAAGCATCTGCTGATGACTGGTGGTGGGCGGCTGCCACTGTGTCAGCCTCTTGGGAGGATAGGGATGAAGAGAAGGCAGAGCAGAAAAGTGTTAGGTACAAGTGGGCTGTGAAAGGGAAACGATTCGGTTTGTAGGTGATGGTTCGGTAGCAGCTGGGGATGGTGAGCACCGGTACCCGCTCGGGGCAAGCAGCGAGGTTACTGCCAGCCGCAGGGTTTGGCTGACCACGTCTACAGCTGCAGGTTTGGCTCCTCAGTTCTCTCTTGACTGTTTGCGTCCAACAGAGGCAGCTGCGTCCTGGAGAGGAGAGATGGGTGTGTAGCAATCAGGCCACTGCTGATAGGAATGTAGAATATTTGAGCTATTTTGCTTTTTGTGTGTGAAGCTCAGCATCAGCACCAGAAATGCACCACAAAAGCAAATGTCAAAAAGGAGAAGAGTCAAGAACTGACGAGTAGCAGCTTCTGGTAACTACATTCATGTTTCCACCCATTAGTTTGAAGATGTAATCCCTAAATCATGCCAGCCTCACAGTGTGTTTTATGCAAAGTGTTACTGTCTCCAGGAGCTGCAAGTGAAAACGCTGTTGTTATACTCAAGTTCTTCAATCACGTATAATGATTCTTGTCCAATTTGCTAAGCAGCAGTGTTCAGTGTCACATTGTGTGGGCATTAGAAGTATTATTTGGTAGTCTTTTTTAATTTGAAACATTTCTGAAAAGCTATATACATACACATTGCTGCTTTTAAGTTTGATGTGAAAAGGGAAAAAAGAAGAGTGTCACTGCTTTTAACTGTCGTATCATCTCAATGCCATGCTCTCAGTGGGGAACGCTTGACAACTGCTCAGCAACCTTCCTCCTGCCCCGAGAAGAGGCAGCCAAAATCTGTCCTGTGGGGAAACTGTCTCCTGGACCAGACCCCACGGATGAGAAAGTTTGTGAATCCCACAGGTGTATGTGACTGTGGATGTCAGATGCAAAAATGCAGAATCCTTTACTGAGGGAAGGTAGACACTTCCAGGAGAGTAAAGATGGAGGGCTTGAAAATTTGGAGACTGAACGTATCTAGCTCCTAGTGTGACTTTAGCTCCGACAGATGAAGGGGTTACACTGAGGTTTGTGGTGCAACAAGAATCAGAACAGAGGTCTAGAGACTCCGACAACCCAGCAAGCGACACTTCTTCCCCCTGGTTAACCCATCTTCTTCTGAATCATTTATGGATGTTTTGAGGCTGCTTATGAAGTTCAGAGGCATTAGGCTGGAGAAGAAAGTGCAGAGAGCCGTTGCATGTGCTGTCAGCCCCCCGGCGGTGTGTCCATCTGCTCTCTTGCGCTAACGAAGACCTGCTGTGTGATGCCTTTCAGGAAGCTCCAATCTTCAGGGCCTTTTGCATTAATCTTTAATATGTTCTTTGTATGACTGTCATGTAGGAATTCAAAGACAGAAAATAAGCTGCTTAGCAAAGATGGGGCATATTAGCTGACTTCTACTCCAGCCTGTGGGACAAATCTACCAGACTGTGGTGCAGAAGAGTGGTGCAGCTCCAGCTAATGTGTCCCTTTGTAATTTTCTTCCAAACAGGAGAGGAAAACACATCAGCACTGTGAGAGATCTCATCCTGTGTTTTTTTAAGGCTTCCTTTGTTTGACCTACTTGATCTCTCCAAGAAGACACAGTTCATAAGGAAAGTTCTCAATGAAGGCCCAGAAAAGCTGCCAAGAAATGCACACCAAATGAACAGGGCCACAACCACCTCAAAAGTGGCAATAACAGTTCAAATGCCCAAATTACCTATCTAGAAGCAGATCCACAAAGTCAAATCTATACATACCTGATCTCAGAGGAACATTGGGTTGGAGGTTCATCAGCACAAATTCACCAGACCTAGCCTAGCAGCATAGACACAGCTGGGGTCACTTTATGCCTTTGCGATAAAAGTTGAGTATCTACGTTAGCTATTTTCACGTTAGACATTGGAGATTCCTGCACTTTCATGTGTATTGGGTCCAGAGCATTTTGCTCTGAGTTGGTAGCAAACCATTACTCAGAGAGGAATGGTATCATTCAAGGTTAAAAAGCAAATCCACAAAGAGAAGATCTAGCTTAACCATGGGGCAATTCAGTGTACAGAGTGTTATGTATTCCTGGCAGCCTGTGGAAAGACCAGCACACACAAGTTTTCTGAGTTCGTGCTGGCATATACAGTCCTGATAAAATTTAACTTGTGAATTCTAGTCATGGTCTTAAAGTTTATTAAAATGCACTGAAAAGGAAGGTGACATTGCAAACCAGAATGTATAGTGGTGCCTTGTAAAGCCTGAAGTATCAACACGAGTATCATGAGCACAGGGTTAATCACAGTAAATTTGGAGTGGAAATCAGCTCTTCCAGTTTCTTCTGAAATCTTCCTCTGTAGCAGAGCTTGATGGTCACTCTAGGAATGTTTAGTATTTGATGTTTGACATCATACGCTCTGTGCCAGTATGTCTCATCCAGTCTGTGTGTTTAACTTCTGTAAATTAACTACTCCGCAGTGGTACAGTACTTACAAACCTACCCACCGCGATGCATCGCCTATAGCATATGTTGCTCCAGAAGCTCTGCTGTTTGGGAACGCTCCAGGCGCGACCACATTATAGTGTCAGCTGTATTCTGCTCTGGTGCAAAGCACGGGCCTTATCCTGCTATCAGCAGCCACGCTTCTGCTAAGAGCGCGCATCCTCTTGTGTTCAAGGCACAAAAGGTGTTGCTCTAAATAAGAATATTTTCACAAGCAGGAAGATTTTGCTCAAATGTAGCAGCATCTGGTTCCCATTTTGGGAATCAGTCGTTTATCCAGTTTTCTAAGTCTGAGACACAAGAAGTCAAATGACTTCAGTTCAGGCACCGAGTTGGTGGATCGGGTTGATTTACATCTCACGATGCTCTTAGTTCTCTCCTTTTGCCAACTGATGTCACAAACCGGTACAAAAGATAGTTTCCAGCGTTAGCGCAGTACTGCCCGTCTCTTCTCCGGTAACCTACGCACGCCCATATATTAAGACTCTGTAAGATCACACCGCAATGCTTTCCCAAGCTTGTGTATGGTTTCTGATTAGATATGCCTGCTGGATTTAGCCAAATCCCCACTTAAGGGCTGTACTCTATCTATCCAGGTCATTTGCACAGCAATTTTTATTGTAAATCTGAAATAACAAGCACAGCTCTTGGCAGAGTTCTGCGCAGCAGAAACTTCATGTTTTCATCTAAATGCACGTGAGCTTTTCTGGAGGGGAAAAAAAAAAAAAGAGAAGAACAAATTAGTTATTATCTATGGTTTTCCAGGCAACTCAAGAGTAACCAGGAAAGACCACTGGAGAGACTCAGAGCTGGTGGCAGCAGAGAGAGGGGTGAAAGGCCCAAAGCTGCCCCAAAGCAGGGCAGGCGCAGCCCGGGCCGCAGGCACCTCTGCGTGGGCACAGGCACTGCCGGCATCTCCTGCCGGCCGCCTCCCGCTGCAGGGGACTTCCCTGCCCACAGTCCGGGGTCCACTGCCACGGGTGCAGTGCAGGTATTTCCAGCACAGAGCAGCCAAAAGGTGGTTGCTACCCTAAAGAGTTTAAAGTCGAATCACTCGGAAGGAAAGCTTTGGCCTGGTTACACTAGCGGTTTTCATGACCAGAGCCAGATGCTGGGTTGTGACAAAATCACCTACTGCGGAAACAAGGTAATTACATGTCTGGGTTATTTATGGGTCAGACCATTTCTTTTCTATTTGCTGAAATGAAATGCAAGCACCTAAGCAATGCAGTTTGCTGCGTTGTTGAACCAGTGAAGCACCTCCAGCAGCACCGCTACCCAAACACGCTGCGGCTCGGCGTGGTGAGAAGGGCACACGTCACCATCAGAAACCAGAAAAGCTCTGAAGAACGCAATAGAATCTGTACCGACTCAGAGAGCCTGACTTGCTCGGGACAGCAGCTTAGTGTGGTAAGCACCATCTCTTGGTCTGCTTATTTCAATACGTTACTGAGCATTTCGATAAAGCCGGGAGTTTAAAATATTTCATTTTACTCCTTTTTTCTTCCCCTTGGTATCCCCAGCTGAAGTGGACCCAAAGCAATGCCAGTCAGTGGATCTGCAAGCAGGGTTGTACCTGCACACCAAGACTTTGTATTATTTTAACAGGGTCTTTTTCTCAGAATGCATATGAAAATCACGCAGATGATTTCCAGCAGGACAGTGGCTTGTGCTGAGCCAGCAAATAATTTTCTAGTCTTATTTTGAATCACTCTTGGAAGAAGTCTTAGCTCTGCATGTACAAACTAGGCCAAAGGAAAAAAAAAAGAGGGTGGGGAAAAAGACACAAGGCGCTTTGTCCTCTTTGGAATTTGTTTAAAACCTCAGGGATGAATAAGGCACTTTATTTAACCCAGCCTGGCTATAAATAGGAAGTAGCACCTGAGCCTCTACGTGAACTAAGGAATTCAGATGTGTCTCCTCAGTTACGACCACACTTGAGAGGCACAGCTCCCATCTGAGATGTGTCCCTACACTAAAGGATCATTGAAGGTAACTGAGGCACCAGGTTTGGTCCAAAGAGAGACCTTGACCTAGAAGGAAAGTGCTGGGGCCAGCAGAAGTCAAATGGCTGCTTTGCCTTTGCTCGGTGTTTTCTGATTGTTTTAAGCACCAACTCCTCCTGGTGTTTAGCATCCTAAACCCCATTTTCATGTTTTTTTCTTCTTCCTACTGGAGCAAAATTGGTTTCAGTGCAGTGCGAGTAACTGTTCATCCTTGTGGTACCTTGAGGGCTTCATGGTGGAAAAGGCTCCAGGAGCTGCTCTTCCCTCTCTGCAGAGAACCTTCATGAGTGGGATTAGCTCCTGTCTCCCCAAGAGACCCCCATCCCAGCACCTCTGGGCCACACCACTGGGCCAAATTAACCAAAACTGGGATGGACAAGGACACCTGAGATTTAGAGAAACCTCTTCCACAGCAGATCACAGCCCTTGGGCTCGTGAGGAGGGGGAGAATGAGCTGCCCCAGCCCCGTGTGTCCCCTGCTGGGGAACAGGAGGCCTAGTGGCTGGATGTGACCATTAAGAATTAAACCAACAACCATGCTGCTTCCAGAGCCAGTGCACTCCACAGCCATGTGGAGACCTTTCTGCGTCCAATTCACTTTGTTCTTCCTCAGTTGTAAATTTGGGGGGCAAAAAGCTAGTTGCTTCCCCCTGCACACCCAAGCTAGGAGTTAAAGACTAGTACCAGTGAAATAGCACCTGAGTTGTTGGTTTTCATCCCATGTTCAATTAATTTTGTTCTCCCACTGTGTTTTCAGTTGCAGGTCTGTATTTTCAAGACTCCACCAGCCTGAAGAGCTAATCCAGGAGGACATACGGGCTGCCAAGGGAAGGCTGGGTTGATGATATAGGTGCCTGTGCCATTTCTTCCTGCTCAAATCATCATCAGTGAATAGTTAGCAGCAACAAGAAATTATTCTTAGGTTTCCAGTGCTGTGGTATCTGGAGCTTTTCCCAGCTCTTGGGTCTGGCTGTATGTCCCAGCAGTGTCCTAGTCCTGAGGGTTTTCATGGCTTCATCGCCTACTGAATAGCAATGCGTGGGGGTACAGTTGCCAGGGGTATGAAGGACACATGGGTATGTGACAATATCCAACCTATGTTTCATAAATTAAATGATTAATTCATAAAGAGAATTTGTCACACTCCAGGAGCCATGCCGAAGCTGAATGCCGGCTTGATTGCAAACATCCATTTAACGGCTGGACTCACTGCAATCACGGGCATTTTAAATACATCTCCTTTGGCGTGTGGGCACGAATTGTCAGGCAGCATGAAAAGATCCTTGTCCTTTGTGGTGTAAGGTCTGGGGTCTGAAAGCTGAGCATGAGTAGAACAGCTATCGGTCTGTGTCCCCACATCCGTGGAGGTCCCTGCTCCTCTGATCCTGCCCACCTCCTAGCTGGGCCTGAAAGGTTAGCTGTGAAGTTTTTGGACTCTTCATGGCAGAGATGTTGAAGAAAATGGAAGAAAATGTTTTATCAGGGTTCTTAGTGGAAAAATGCAACTTTCTGATGTTGCAAATTTATTTTTTTCAATTTTTTTTTTTAAAAAGAGAAAATCAGAAACTTTGTTAAAATCCTAGTTTTCCAGAACTGAGTGTATTTAAACTTTGGAGAGTCAGTGTCTCTGAAATGAAAGCCACAATGTGTTTTCAAAGACAAAGGGAATAGGGTGCGTGGAAGCAGTGCATATGAGTAACAGCTTTTATAACGTGAAAGTGAGGGATGTGCTGTTAGTATGGGAGTCATGGCTCCCTGCAGCTGCCAGGGATCACTTTTCTTCACAAAAGAATTCACACAAATATTGGATTTAGGAAAAAAAAAAAAAGAAAAAAAAAGAAAAAGATGGTAAAATCAAAAATCAGGATTTATTTGATTTAGACATGACATTTTTCAGTCTAACGTCATAAAAGCCAGTTTCCATCTCTTACTAGCGGTTTAAATAAACGCTAATTCCTCTGAAAAGGTTATTTTCTCCTTTAGATAGGAGCGTTAAACAGAAACGTCTAAAAGAAAGACCTACTAAGCAGATGTCTGACTAAAGATAAATGCAAATATGTCGTAATATGTCAATGGAATAACATTAAATGAACCTGAGGATCCAGTGGATTTAGAATATAAATGTTGGGAGCAAAACAACAGTGCTCCCATGATCATCCTACATAATTGCTTACAGATAAACTCCCCCTGCTCTCAGCCTCAAGGAAAGAAAACAGCCAGGACTTAGCACAGATCTCAGAGCGACATAAAATTGTCACCAGTTGAAATTGCGTCCCCCGGAACAGCCAGGTAGCACCTGCTGAATCCTCATGTGGCTGAACACCATACACCATGCAGGAACACCCCAGAAGGAAGGGACGGCTCCTAGGGAGGTGAGAAGGAAGCAGTGTCAGCCCCTCCGCCATCCCATCCCCAGGGTAATAGATGCCTGGACATGAGATTTTCCATGCATGGGGCATGGAAACTCCAGTACTGAGTGACATTACGCATCGGGTTTGCAAGCGCTGCAGTGCCAAAGCTGGGCTCATTGCTTCCAGCCTGGGATTCAGGAAATATCCCTAACCATGCCACCACTGTCCACCAGCACAGCCCTGCAGCAGCAGGTCCCCAGCCCAGCTCGGGAGAAACTGGCTTTGACCCCAAGCAATGCTTTTTGCCATGCTGATATACCCACCTGAGAGAGAAGCAGCTGCTTTTGAACTGGGAAATTAAGAGGGAGTCTCACCCCCTCAGTTATCCTATCCTCTGCCTTTTGGTAACTTGACATTTTGGGAAAAAATTGGTTGTTTAGTGGCAGACTATCTCTGCCTCTCATCTTCTCTGCCACATGACCCTGCTCTCCTTGCACAGGGTATAGGTTTCTAGTAATGCGAGTTCCTGCTGGGCTCCACAACAACCTTTCCAGAAAACGTTAAAAATGTGCATTGCATTAAAAGGTGAATGAAGAGGAGCCAACTGGCTCGCTGCTAGCACAGCACGCAAGGCAAGGTACCACCCAGGGCGACGGGGCCGCGCCGAGCAGAGCAGCAAGAAAATCCCAACACAGATGCAGTGAGTGTTGAGCTGCCTGGGTCTAGGAAGAGCTCAGAGGAAAGAGACAAAGACAGCAACTGCCACTGATGTAAACCTGAATTTATCTGTGTAGGGGCACGTGGGATGGAGCGCCAGCATGCCACGGGGCAACGGCAGGCTGAGAGCGGGCTTCGTTCCCAGTGTTAGGGGTAGGACAGGAGCTGCACACCACCGCAAGTAACCCTCTGCGTTTTTAAACCAAGACACTGTGGGTACACAACTTCTTCCAATCGGTCCAGTATAGGCATTTAATAGGCTAAATGGTGTAATACATCTACAGGACATACATTAGTCGAGTATTATGTACAGGTGGCATTTTACAAAATTAGAAACAACTGAAATAGAGCAAAATCCAACAATGTCTTACTCCATAAAACTTCCTTTCTGCACTACATGAAATATTCTACAAGCTAGACTAGAAAAATATGACTGAATGTCTTTTTTTTTTCTTTTTAGTTTCTACAAAGCTTTTAATCCAGAAAAAAAATACAAAACAACTATTGAGTTTATTAGAGAGACAACACTTGCACACAGACAAAGTAAGTGGACATTCATAGACCTGCAAGTTGAATAAATAGGGCTTGTCTTGCACTCCTGTTTTAGGGCCTCTGGCCCATGTTCAGAAAAATAAAAAAGGGAGGAGGAGTTTGGCTTTGCGCAGTTATTAAACTGAGGCCACACGGCTTTAGAAGAAAGTTGTAGTTTGAAGCATCCATTTGCTTCAGGTAAAACACTTCGAGGGAGCAGCGTGAAAGAGGGAAAAGGAAGGAGAGGAGTAATTAGGCTGGAAGGAGGAAACCTGGCATTTCGATACGGGCTGTAGCTCTATGCACTAGGATGAAAGTAGTACTGCTGCATGGCTGTTTTTCAGGGTGCATGTAGAATTTTGTTGTTTCTTTGGGAAACTTATTTAGGGAAGTGCCATTGACCTCAGGTGGAAATAGGATAAGGGCCATCCAGAGCAGGAAGGGAGGGAGCGTCTGAAAGCAGATAGAGAGCACATAAAATTGAGGGAAGTGTTTCAAACAACTGTTTTTCCTTTTATAAAGCAAGAAGCAAATTAAGTGACATGTCTAACGTCATTCCTCACAGAGCTGGGCAGATGCAGATTGAAAGGAAATCACACAGCTAAAAATATGTCGTCACCGTCGTTGTTTTTCCCCCAGAGCCTTGTAAAACTCCTGACGGTCAATGCAAAAGCAGCATTTAAAGAGCAACTCGCATTTGCTCGGCTGCCTGGCCAGCACGGCTTTGCTCCTGGCGCAGCCCGCTGCAGGCAGGTCCGAGATGGGGACCTCCTCTCGCGGCTCGGGTGCTACCCAAACACTTAGCCTGAGCTTGTTCTCACTTCGTTGGCTTTACCAGAAAACAGTCACGAGTGACAGGGTGACAGGGGTGACAGGTACGGTAGCCAGATTTAGGAGGCGCTCTTGAAACCTTCAGCTACCCTGGTGAAATTCAGCGCTCTGACCAGAATCCTGCTCATCCAACAAAATAATTCTGTGACAGCATAGGTAAGAGAGTCTACATCAAGAAGGCAAAACAGATTGTTATACAGGTTGAGAGAGCAAAGTTTAACTTATCACATTATACTATACTATACTGCTTATAAAAAGGGTTCTAGATCCCAAACACCCTTAATAATGAGCTATAGTTTTGTACATAAATTAATGTTGCTTTGAAGTAAAATAGTCTCTTTCCTTTGTATTAAACATTCATTGCACAGAATTCTTTGTAAGTAAATATATTAGATTTGGTTGCTAAGAAGGTATAAACTTATCTTATTAATACATCTGGCCAGTAAATTTTATCCACCCTCACACAATTAAAGGTTGCCATTGGAGAAAATTATTACTGGAGAAAAGAAAGCACTTGGAAGTCAACTTAGGAGTTAATGCTGGAAGAAATCCTGTTATTTCATCCCACGTACAGTGAGTGGCTTCTTCCAGCTGCAACATTAATTGGAAGTACAGACCCCATCCAGCTCTGCAGAGATGGAGAAAGCCAACTTCATAGCTTACAGGACACTCACCACTAACACAGCCAAACCCTTCTGAATACATGCAGAATTCCCACAACTTATCTGTCTCCACCAACGCTGTCCAAAGGGTGGATAGCGTTTCGGGCCAAGATCAGTGTTTCTCCTGGGACGGTGAGAGGGAGTCTCTGGGAGGTCCCTGTGCAGGAATGGGTTCACCCCTATCAAAACGGTCCCCAAATCCCCACAGAAAATCCATTGGAGGCCTGAGGTGTCCACAGACAGCCTGTCCCTCCATGAGCTCTGGTCTCCAGGAGCTGTCCGGGCAATCAAAGTCAAGGGGGCCGAGCTGCGGGCAAGAGCACCCCCAGCAGCGCGGCTCAGGCAAGAGGGAGGTGGGTGTGCGGCCCACCACCTCGTCTCTCCTCCCCCCGTTCTTCTATCGGCGGCTTGGGGGGGACCTGGTATCAGGCGAAATGGAGGGCAGGTCTGGGCTGTGCTGTGGAGCTCCCGTCACCCACCCCCAACCACCGCCCGGCTCAGGTTGAGGGAGGAACAGCTGGGCCTCTGCACCTACATTATACACCAAACACAGCGAAAGAAGAATTTTCACAACAATTTCTATTAACAAGGTGGGACAAATCCAGCCCTGGTGGAAGTGGGAGCCATCTCACTGGCTTCCAGGGAGAGGAGCGCGCGCCACGCCATGGCGGGACCTGGGCCTGAAGAGCGCACGAACAGCACGATCCACCCCACCAAGCCTACAACAGACAACCTCACTCCACGAACACCAGCGACCAGCTAATCCGCTTCGACAATGTACAGCGAGAAAGCGTTTCCGAAAGGCGTGAGCCGTATTGAAAAGGTGGCTTAAGAAAAGGCTGGTTGATCCGAATTTGCACAGGTTAACCAAAGGGAGAGAACTGCTCTGGGCCGCCCCAGGGCAGCAGCCTGGAGGCAAATCTTACACTTGCGGCTCTATACAAAAGTTACAAAATCAAATGGTGACATTATATTACATCTATTGTCCATAATATCACAGTGCTAGTTTTAAATGGCTAAAAACAAGAAACGTTTTAGATTTAAGACACCCCTCCTGTAGAAATGTAACCCCTTTGTCCTGCTGTTGATACCTGAAAGCAGCCTTGCTTGAAAAAGGTAAAACCAATGAAATGTGCTAATTGAAATTAGAAGCATTTTTTTCCTTGATAATCTTGTATTTCCTAACACGTCCCATTGTTTCCCAAGGAAAAATTAAACAAATAATATGAATCCCAGCCTGAAACTCAAAATGTTGAAAAGAACAGTTCTAAAGCCCAGACGCTTCTTACCAGGTACTAACTAAATAAACCCCTTGCAGATTTAAATACAGATTACTTTGACATGTCTTCAGAGTGCGTTAGCTTCCCAACAACATTCACAATGAAGTTTCACTTCTGAGGCTGTGGAGTCCCTACTCATCCTCTTCAGTTCTGCTTTCCAGAATATCTGTACTGTCTTCCACTTCTTGAGCTGGGTGCGCTAAAGTATCTGCAAAGAAATGGCTCGTCAGTATTTATTTCCCCACACAGGTACAACAGCCTTCATTTGATTCCCTGCTCCACCAGGCAGTTGATCTGTTAGGGGGATCAGACCTGGCATAAGCAATTTGCCCTACTTGCAAACCATAGTTAAACCTGCAGTAAGAAACTCTGCGTGCATCACAGTCTGACCATACAGGGTCTTGAGACTTCAGGACAGATATTAGTGAGATGAGGTGACGATCCCTATGGCCAGCCACCACAGTGGGATGCCCACCTTCTGGTGAAATCTGCTCAAACTCTCAGACCTGAAGATGTAAGAGTCCTAACAACAACGCGCAAAACCGACGCAGAGGCCGTAATGTGCAACCTGGAGGTCAGGCCATACATCTGGCTTATATTTCTTCTTGAATTATCAAACCCTGTGGTCGCCACCACCCAGAAACACCAACTGGAATAGCAGACGATTTGACAATTCAAGATGAGATCTTTTGTCATCGCCCTTTCCAAGGTAAGGGAAGGCCCATCTTGCACCCCACCCTGGCTGCTGTCTCTGGGTGTTTTGGTGGCAAACTTTGGTGCACTGAAATGGAAACTCTGTCGCTCTTTAAGGGAAAAGGAGAGCATTGAGATTAAAAAAACCCAGCAATAAATAGACCAGTTCCACACTGGAGCACTCACTGTGCAAGCTACACCCCGACAAGCTCTTATCTTTAGTCATATTCACCCCACAGTGACACTACAAGTCATATTTACAAATTTGCAAGCTTCTCTGACATTAATGACCTCCTGGGACACCGTGATGCTTTGAAAATGTACCGCTGTTAAACACTTTGTTTCCAGCTTAGGAGACCAGGAGGTAGATAGCTGCTGTTGAACAGCATTACTGTTTCCTAGAGTGAACGGCTAACGTGCCTGTTGGCCATGCAAGTGGCCAGCACTGAGCATGATGTGTATGCAAACACCACGTGCTCGAAAGCTACAAGGAAATTTTCAGTCCACAGGACTCCCACTCCAGTGCAGGTGTTCCTGAGCACCTTCAAGCAGCTACTGGTCTTTGGTACACGATTAACTTCAATGCATGGCATGGCTTGAAACTGCTATTCTCCTGTGGAGAAAAAGGATAAAAATTACTCATTCAGACCTTCCAGATCCATCTGCTGCTGCTGCTGGACACAGACTCTTTGGTCACCATGAAGACCCTTGTCTTCTGCTGATTTCAGGTCATCAGGAGGCCAGCGCAGCTCCCCGCTCTCCACCTCCCCAGACTCGGTTGGCTCCACCACAATCGACGGCAGTCTTTTGGACAGCTTGGGGTACTTCTCACGTGAATCTGGGAAGGCCTGGGGAGACATGTGGGTACGTGTCTGCCAAAGCCTTGCCTAGGGATGCATATTCAGAGCAGGGAGCATACACCTCCATCTCAGCATCCTTTCTACAGCTGACATGCACTCCCATGTACGCCAAAAACCCCCTCCACACGGGTGCAGGGCAGCAGTCCTGCCCAGGGAGGATTTCTAAAGCAGGTAAACCCAGCTCCTTGCTGGCTAAGCATGGACGCAGAGGGGCTGTAGGTCCCAGCACACTCTCCTCTACACACGCTGTCCCTCGCTGAGCGAAGAACTGACTTTGCGTGCCAGCGTGCCGGGCAGACGATTGCCTTGACTTGTGTGATCTGACACGTGTAGTAACAACAGAGATTTAGGCGACAAAATTCATTATGTTGTCAAACACTTGTGTTTCAGTTCTGGTGGGGTTTGAGGACACAGAGGTCACTGCAGTAACGCTACGCTAAACGGCTGCTGCAGCCCTGCTCGCTGCTTCCTTTCTCTCTGATACGATATTCATGTTTTGCTGCAGTGACAGCTTATTAAGGAGCCACCATTCTGCAGAGCTATTTTCTGTAATGTGAAACACTGTATTTTATGATGCATTCATGCAAAACAGGTAGCCCCAGAGATCATCTTTACACCGAGGATGGTGCCAGCTATTATTTTCATTCGTTACGCTGGAGCCGCAGGTCAAATGCTATGCAGTGATTAGAGCTTGAAGCCGAACTAGGTCCTTTCAGTGATGGGAATTGCAGCACATAAAAGTGCTTTCTTGTTTTCAACATTGGTTCGTTTAAATCTCTCAGGGTACTTTGGTTTGTATTGCTTTGGTTTTTTTTCTAGTTGATTTATTTGGGTTTTTGTGGGGGGTTTTTTTTGGTGTGGTTTTTTTTTTGTTTTTTTTTTTTGAAAAATCATTCCAGCTCCTCCAGGATGTTAACATAAGACAAACTCTGTTATTGCTTCATTGAAACCTTATCTCCTGGCTTCTCAAAATTCCATACACCTGCACTAACGCGTTGTAAATTTCTCCATGCTAGCTGAGATTTATCTTATTTTATTTTATTTTATTTTATTTTATTTTATTTTATTTTATTTTATTTTATTATTTTAATTTTACTTGTAACAATAAAATCAAGGTGCAGACTAGGGGACTGAACTAGGGGTTGAGAGCAAGAATGATTCCAGTTTAACTCCAGACCCCGCCACAGGTTTGCTGTGGCAGGTGGGAACCTCCCCACACATCTGCAACATGTTCACCACCAAGTTGGGGTCTCTGGTTAGACTGACCACTGCTGTCAGTGAGCCACCTCAGCACAGCTCCTGCTATGACGGCAGGCAGAAATCCACAGACATTCCCCAACTACCGTAAAATGGAGCACATCCCCCAGGACATCGCCAGGGACCTGGGGGTGTCATAACCCACACGGAAGCATTTGCTCTGTGGCTTTTGCAACCTTCCTTCATCCCTGTAGCTGCTCTCTCTGAGTTCAGGGTTTAGTTGACCCTCTGGCATCAGAGCTGGTATGGGGAGGCAAGCCGTGGGCAGGGCAATTCTCTTCCTGGTGTCTGGGATGCAGCAGGCACATTTTATCGTTGCTGCGATGCCTGCATCTGACTGCGCGGCTGGAGGCAGGAAAGGCCGGTAATTCCCACCCTCGTGCCCTCGCACCCCATGGTAGTGTTGCGGAGGTTCATTACTCTTCGCAAATCTACACAAAGGTGAAAAACGTTGTATATCGTTGTTAGTGTTGCAAAGTGAGACACAATTAAGAAGAAATTTCTTTTGTGAGAAAGCCCCTTCAGTGCCACTAGACCAAGTGAACCACTGAAGGCAAACCTTCCTAACGCCCCCCCGAGCTGCACGTGCAGGGATCTAACTCACCCTGAGCAGGCAATGCTGCTCATGCTGCCTATCAGAAAAGCTCCCCCCAACTTCCCATTACACAGCCTCCTCCTGAGCTGCTTACAATTTGGACAGACATTTCCGTGGCAGCTGCCTTAACTGGGAGGAATTTTTAAGAAGCTGCTAATACGATCCTGCTATTTCCAAATATAACACAAAGTAAAATCTCCTCAGCCAGGACAGGTCCAGAGACGCCCCTGAGCAGCAATGCACTCACACCCCTGAGCCTCACGGCTCAGCTGGCAGAAAATACCCATAAAATACCCATAAAATTGCGGGCAAATTGCCTTGTTTCCTGCCAGGGCTGCCCAGGGAGGTGACAGTGGCCTCTTCCCTCAGATACTGCTGAGCCTGCTTGGGTGGTCGAGGGCTGCGCAACAGCCACCCTGTCCTCAAGCCTGCCCCTGGATGGGAGATCCAACGCAACAAAATTTCTGCTTTTTCCATGTGCATTCTGAAGCCCTGGGAAACGACAAGCACTGATCTAAAAATGTGCTAAGAGCCGACTATTACAGCTGCAACAAAACTGAGGAAAGGCACCTGTGCAGCCTCGGCTTGGTTATTTTTGTTTATGTCATTCTCATATGGTGTTTTCTCACACCGATCACATAATGGTTTTTTCCACTGGAGCCCAGTATTCACCACGTCCCTCCAGGAATGAGTCAGGACTGGCAGGAAGCAGAACTGCCTGTCGGGCCTCGCTGTGTTTTTCTGCGGAAGCTGGAGTATGTGACGAGTGGGCAGGAGACTGCAGGAAGAGAAGGACCGGTCTCCTGGCCAGAGTGCTTGGAAGTTGCTGGAAGAAACCTAGTTTTCCCACTGAGTCACTGACTTTGCACTACCTCTCATTTCTTTTCGGCTTTTTGCCTGGTGGGCATCACTAAAATGTGGATGGTGCCACCTCCTCCCAGAGAGGAAGGGTAAAGGAGCTGGGGGAAAACCTCTGGAGCATATGATCAGGGACACCACGGAACAGCCCTCAGTACATAGGTGGAGTCAGAGCTGGCACGGAGTTTGGGCAGCGTACGCAGTAACACAACAACGAAAACCTGGGACTCGCTGAAAAAGAGGGAAGAGAATATTGAAAATGTGCTCTTTGGGTGAGCAGCATCTACCCTGTGCGGTCAATGAGGCACAGGAAAGCCTACGGTCCACTCTTTAATTGCATACAGCCTTTCATCACATGCACAAGTGATCTGAAAGGAATTTGTAAAATTTCAGTTCTGACTTCCCTGGCTTCCAAATGCTTGATTTTAACTAGAGTAGTTTTCTGAGTCTGCTTGGAATGATACACCTTACGCTGAGAAGGACAGAACACTTTCAGGTGGTTTGTCCCTGGCAGTGACACTGAGACTCACGAGCAGAACCACAGAGCACAAACCAGGGCGCAGGGGTTGTCACAAGGGGGGCTTGGGACATCGTGATCCCTCCTGCTGGAAGCGGCGCTGCAGACGGGTACATGAGTGGGTGTGTGAGGCTGCCTGGGGACAGAAACCGCTCTTGCACCTGCCAGCAAATGGCCCTGACCAGTGCTGCTGCTACGATGCCACAGCCATTCCTGTGAATTACACGATCGCTTCAAACGGTCTCTTTTCTAAAAAGGGAGCTCCCTCTGAGCCTGGGGAAACTTAGCTCATTACAAGGGTGGCTGCATAAAAGCTGTGTTACAGCCTTGGCTGGATGTCTTCATCACACGATGGTTGCTCAGATCTGAACTCTTGGTGACAAACAGCATCTTTGCCTGCATCCCCGCAGGGGCCAGGCATCGCTGGCACTGTGCCCTGGAGACCTTGTGCCTGACAAAACCCTCCTGCCAGAACTCTTACCTTTTAAAAATAAAACCTAAGTGAGATCAAACATGTATTTCAGAGCTTGTTCTCCTGGCAGCTGTGCTCTGCACTTCAACATCTACATGTATGACAGTTATTGGTTACACTCAATTCCTTTTGAAAAGCAACTCAGGATATTTTCCAGTTTTTCTGAGGTTACCTGGCTTGAAGGGCCTTCTTCTTCCTCAGGAGTCTGGCTGAGCGCAAATTCCTCCATCACTGGTTCCCGTGTGTTCATCACCTCTGTCATGCTGCAAATATTAAAGCAGAATGGGAAAACTCAGCTCCGCGCTTTGGCCCCACAGTTAATTTAACAAGACACTGGCTTTTCATATTTGTTAAAATAATTGTGTTACAGACTGTCCTTTCTAAACAGCCCACCGAGAAGTGTTTCTTTGGCCCTCCAAGCCAACTGCTACCGCTGCACGCCGTGATGCAGAGTAGGGCATCGACCCCAGCTGCCCCTCTGGGACAGCAGAGAGGACCCCCATAGAGTCCCAGAGTCATCCGCAGGAAAACAGGAGTCCTCCAATGTCACTAGTAACCAGTTTGTTACTGATATATGAGCTCAGAAATTGCATCTGTTGACCAAAAAAATGTTACTCATGGAAATACCAGCCTTGAATTAAATTCTCATTGTGATTCTTCATAACGTCTTCAATATTTGCTCTTCCCAGACATCTATTCCATTTAGTCACGAACCAGCACTTCTTTTTAAACTGTTAATTCCAGACACACCAGCTCTATCAGTGTCTAAGGGCCAGATTTTCAGCAGTCTTTACTTGCCTGAGTGTTCAGAGAGGTGTTGAGTGGGATTTTCAAATGCATCAGGGAAGGTTTGGCACCTAAATCTTATTTAAACCAGGGATTTAGGAGCCTAAGCTGCTTATGTGCCCATGAAGCATCCCCCTGTGCTGTTTGGCACCCGAGGCACGACAGTGCTGGCCCTTGCGCTCTCCTTGTTCCACTGGGCACTTCGGCACCCCGGAGCAGAGGGGTGAGAGCTGACGGCAGTCCTCGCTGCAGGGAGCTCAGCCCAGCCCGTGGTTGGGTAGCTGCATGTCTCTATGGCGTTAGGATTTTCCTCACATTTGAGATTTATAGCTACAGCATTCTGTTGAAAAATCTGAGGATGCCTGAAAATTTCCAAATGCGTATTAAGTGCATGGGAGCAAACAGAGCCGGAACCGCTCTGCTTGGCCTACAGACTGAAGGGGCCACATTCATCTTGGATGGGAATACATCAGCCCTGGCTGGGTTTGGCCCTGGGCATTTCACTCTCTCTAGCTGGCATTCGTCAGGTAGAGCAGCTCCTGGCTGCCAGAGCCTCCTGCAGCACGCAGAATGTAGGCATCATCAATTACACCGCCCTGCCACCTGCCACAGCAAGAACCCCTTTAGGCACGACTAAATGCTGCCATTAATTCTGGTCCCGCTCCGCACACAAAAGCCGTCTTTGTAAAGGCTGCTCCTACTGAGAAATGCAAACTAAAACATCTTAAGGATAACTTGTTTCAGGCTTACATTACCAATTACCCCACAAAACTAAATTTTACAATATCTGCAATTACTACAAAACCCCTCACAATGACTTTAATTAGCTGTAGCACAGAGCAGCGTGATATCGCAGAGACTTTCACTCCCACTGCATCATATTTAAAAAAGAGCACGACAGACCCAGGAGACGCTTGAGCTCAGCTGTGGGCCAGGACCCGACCCCACAGGCATCCATCAGCTCAAGGAAAAGCCCTGAAGCTCCAGCCTTGGACCCAACAAAAGCTGAATTAGACATCACGCTTCCTGGTACACACACACACACACCAGGGTAGCAGAATGAGGCTCTGAAACTCAGCAGGAGGCTGAACCAAACCCCTGATGTGGGCATCCCCCAGCTTACACAGCCTGAATCCTCCCAGAGCCACAGGACAGTACAAGCGGGACAGATTCTGCCTGCTAGGAAGAGAATTTTGAGCTCCCTGCCCTTGCATGGACCTACACCCCTTCCCAGGGACACCACATCAGGACACCACAAACCGTCTAACCAGTAAAATACATTTATTTTCTGCTTTTATTCTTGTAGCATCCAGCAGGCCACACCACTGGGCACCCATGGATGACAGCACTGAGGGAGGGGTGGTCTGGAAATGGGAGACCTTTTCCCAGAGCGGTGACCGTGGGCCCAGGTATGTCAGCTGTTCCTGCACCTGAGACAGCTCTTAAGAGGACAGAGCTGTCCCCTTGGACCCTTCCTTATCCAAAATGAAAGCAGCACTCCCTCCATTGCCTCCTTCCTCGATCACCCCTGGTGCTCAGGCAGTTCCTGCCTTTTTTTCCCCATCCTGGTCCTGTTTCTCCCTTGGTCCCAGAGGGAAACTTTGGCATCCCTCCTGCTGCCCCTGCAGAGGACCATGCTGGACCACAGGAGGAGCCCGCTCTCCCACCCCTACTCTTTGGGAAGAGTTGGTCTGGGGGGGCTTTCACACTGCCTGTCATCCAGACCTGCTGTGCGCCTGGAGGAGCACCGGGCCCACTGCTCTGACCATGTCCAAGATGAAAGTCTTTTTTGTCAGATCTTTTCTGGTGTTCAGTGCCCCATCCCCAGCTGTCCTGGACTGCATGGAAACAGAAATTAGACAGCGCGTGTCTTGATGGAAATAATCTTGGAGGCTTTGTGGGGGGCCAGGATTTATGAAGGCTTGGGCTTGGTACCATGGAGAAGACATGTTCTGCTGCTGTATGTCCTGGGGGCTGGTCCCCGCTAGCCAGGGGCAGACTCCTGCAGTCGCCCACAGCTGGCTGGTTTATTTTAGCAGCCTTTCAATACGTACCAAGTGTTTAAAACACTTCTCTGTCCTTGTTCCATGGGACACTAGGGATATACGTCCACACATGCACTGTCAAATGTGTCATATGAGCTCAAAGATGTTGTTAAGACCTCATGAAATTCTATTATTGAGCAATAACAGGCTTCGTGCTTCCCTAAGACCACATTATACCCCGCAGATTATTTCTAAATGACAAAGACAAATGGTTCTGGCTAGGAAAATGGTGACAGTCCTGCCAGTGTTACAGCAGATGCCTCAGTGAATCAGCTCCCAGGCTGCTGAAGCCCAGGCCGTTTCACAAAGTCTGGGCAACTTAAGGGTTTGATTGAATAGGATGGCAGAAGTGATTGTAGTTGATGTGTCTCAGAAAAGAACATGGGGCCATGCAATTGGCAAAAGAATTAGGCTTTAACTGGAATAGATTAATTGTTCTCAGTCTCCACTTAGAAACGGTAAAGGCAAGCAGCAGAATCTATATGGGCTGTGAAAGCAGTGATGCTTCAAACAAGCTTAACTAAGTATTTAACAATAAAAACTACTAGAAGTAAAATAATTGAGAATGCTACTGCAAATCAATTCATGTGAACTTCGAAATTCCCTGTAGGACATCACTGAATTGTTTGTAAAGCCATAGAATCTGAAAAAGGGGTTTGGGTGCTGCTTAGAGCTTTTGTAACTATGATAGGATTTATGTGCAAGAGAATTTCTTACTTTTTAGCCTGTTTTGATGGGAAAATATTGAGCCACTTTTGCTGCCGCTTTTATGTGAGAAGTGCGTACACAGAAAAGTGGCCGATACAAACAAATTATGGTAAGAACTGTACCTTTTTTAAATTCTGTCTTGCATTCATTTTTGTGTATGGTGGGTGCTGATATCACCAATGACATACAGTAGCCATAGCGATGCAAAACAAGGCAATAAATAGCATTTACAAACAAAGAATAAATTCTGCTCTGGTGGATGAGTCACCTACTCTGAACCTTAAAAATCTTGTGGCAGTGAATTAAGAGATGCATTTACTTCCCCTACATTTAATTGAGCTCAGATATATCAATTATGGGAGAAGAAAAGCAAAATTTGTTCCTGCTTTTCTGTGAGAAAACTACATTTAGAGAAGATTATCTTAAGTGCAGCTGCTACAGCCGCAGGACCGTGCTATGCTGCTCTCTCTCCCGGGGCACGGAGCAAAGGCACAGCCCACTTTCTGCTGTCTGTGAAGGTGCTAACAAGGGCAGTAACATACAGAGCGATATATAGGTTGACAAGTGCTAAACCACTTGCCATGAGAAAGTGCTCAGAAACAATGCACGCATTTTATTTTAGTTTTTGAACAGAGGGCAAAACTGACCCGTGAAATTCCTGGTGGCAAACCGGTATTTGAGTGAGGACCAGCTTCAGGATTCAAATCCGTAAAGCACTTACGAAGCTATGGAAAACAGGCAGGTTGCATGATGCAACCAAAGATTCCCTTAAGAGGGGCAAAACCACATTTTATGGGACAGGGGGAGCCATGGCCAGGAACAGCTGTTACCTGAAGCAAGGATCAGCCTGGAGGATGCTTGGACATGCACCGAGCTGAGGCCTGACCCTGCTCTCGCCTCACCAACCAGGATGGGCAGCAAAGGGGACACACGGCCAGAGGACGAGGCTCCATGTGGGATAAATGGCACGTACAGGGCAATGGTGGAAAAGAGCGTGTTACCTTCAATCACATCAACGGACGTCGCTTCTGAAAACTTCACGGGCAGACGTTCGCGTCGTTGCTGAAGTGTCGTGCAAACACTGTCAAATCCTAAAAGCGCCTGAAAGAGACAACACAACAGAGTTAGAGCGTGCAACCAAAACAACAACGCTGGCAGCAACCAGCGTGAAAGAACACTACTGAAAACTTGCTGCACAAACTCCTACTGTGAGGGTTTGTGTAATTTTCTATGCCAGATGGGAATTGATCTCACTAATGACGAAGCTCATAGCATACCTAGTGAATTACTGAGGCAATTAATGTTCAAAAACCACCCAAAGCTCTTAGCTGAAATACCTTTCGATGTGACTCTTTTGGTGATGATAGACTTTATTCCTTACTGTAAGCTACATAAAGCCTGCTGAAACTGGGACACTCCGAAATTCTCCCATTAAGGACTTTTGATGATAGTTGGAAGATCAGAAAACAAAAATGTATACCCTTATTTGGCAGGATCACTGTGCTTAGTGAGACATGTTCAAAACATCAATGAACAAGATTCCTGCTCAAGAAGCTACCGGTCAAGACACAAAGAAGACAAAATGCTACTGAAAGAAGGACACTTACTCCACGTTTCTTTCAGACCTTGTAGGAGAAGTGATTTTTGCAAAGGTCTACTCCAAACTGAAGGTAATACTATGACTGGTATGAGGATGGGGAGCCTGGTAACAGGGGTGAAGATCCCACCATTTCGAAGTATGAGTCACTGATTTCTTATGACTCCTTTGTGAGAAAGCCTCAGCTGAAGAGCTTGAGAAGTTACAGAGCTGAAATACAGTCAGTAGCTTGGCCAAAGATGATTTTCTGAGAAATTTGTTTAGCCCTGCAGCTTGCCAAATATACATTCATGCCAGCCACAGCTATTTCCTTGGATAGGAAAAAGGTGTTTTCAGTGAAGTGAATGGCACTAGTGTATATATTTTATATCCTCCAGTGGTTTGGATTCCAGCCCAAGTCATTAAACAAATCTACCTGCTCTGGAGGCCTTCCTACCAAGATTTATAACATCGGATTAACTGCACACTGATTTTATTCAAAAACAGTGACAGAGGAAAAATTGTGCGTCGCATTCTGGAGTTTCTTCTCATGCCACAGACCATGCTTACTGCAAATTAGGGAAGCAGGAAATCACATCTCCATCCCCAGGATTCAATTCAGAAGGTTTAATTCTTGTCTGGCAATTTTCCTTCCTAAGCAATGATCAAACCAACTTCAGAGAGGCTAATGTTTTGTCCCTTAAAAATTCATGACTACACTCGGTGCTTGTCTCTTGTATGGAAAACGGAGCGCATTCGATACTGTGTTATCCAATACTCTGGGAAGAAGATTTTTATCCTACCACCTACTGCAATATCGCTGCTATTAAACCCATGAAAATTCAGCGAGAACTTGCCTAACTTCGATCCCTCCTTTAGAAAATACTGGATGTAATAAGAACAGTTCTTACAGTGAGTCGTCTCTCACTGAGAGACAGAATGGTTTAAGAGAGAACACACAGGCCACTGGCTGGAATCCAAGCCAGGCCAGTTGCTGTTTAGAGGTACCTTCAGATGCCTGGTTAACAGTATATAAGGACTCATGCAGTACCGAATGAATTAAACCCACATCCATTGCTTTTGCAGTCTCTCAGCAAAGGACTTCTGGATTGAACTGACCCAAGACCCATCTCCTGTCCAAAGTTTTAGGCAACTCTGTCTGATGGTGCACACAGTATTTGAGAGGGGATGTCAGCCCCGGGGGGCTCAGCTACTTGAGAGCTGTAATAAACAAATCACCTGAGGACGGCAGCATGGAAGAAGTCCCTTCTCCCAGCCCAACACAGTTGTATTTAAAAACATAAAAGCTTTTTCCCAGTCAAGATGTTGAAAGAGTTTAGTATTTCCAGCGTATAAAACTACCAGAATGCATTTATTCTCTGAAGAGGAAATACTCACTTTATCTACCTAATAGATGTGATTATCTTTGGCTAACACTAGAGGAAACACAAACTAATACCCTTCCTTCTATGATATTGCTTAATTTTTTAAAAACAAGGCAATGAGCCTTTACTACAGTGGAGACAGTCTGGAATGACTCTTGTAAAGTCTTTCTCTGCTCATATCTTCTTGTCCCCCTTTACTCTTACCAGCCTCTGCCGCTTTGCTGATCAGTCCAGCCTAGATCCCATTTGCTCTATGTACCTTCTTCTGAGCTACCCTCTTCTGCTCCCCCAAATTAACCTACACTCCTTTGCCTCAGCTCAATAACCAGCTTCTTTTCTGGTTCCAGGAGTATCAACACAGCTGGGCAGCCCCTCTTGCTTTATCTCTCCTGAGAGAAACCCCAAACCCATCTGAAATGGGTCAGGTGTGCACCAGCTGGGCAATGCACCCATGCTGCCACCACATCATCCTCCTCTTCAACTGTCACATGCCCTCATCCTGGGCCAGCGTGGGACCTCTCTGAGGAAAGCATACTGTGATGTGTTTGGGATCTTGGAGTGTTTGTGCCTGACCACAACAGAAATAATAACCATTTTCACACAGCTTGTGAGGCACTGCCAAGCAAAACCATGCGATGGTGTGCACATGTGCTGCTGTTAACAGTGACCAAGAAGTCACAAGTCTCAGAGAGTGGTGATACTGCCTTTGCCACCCATTCCCTGGGTTTGGGGAGCCCTGCTACACTTCCCAGCAAAGAACAGCTGATTTAGGGACTAATGCAATGAGCTGGTTATGTCCTGCCTCTTTAGGAGCAACAGCACCAAGCAAAGTGTGAGGAGATACAACCCAGAGAATGACAGGAGAGCCGTTAGAGTTCCACCAGTGAGACCAAGCACCACCTCAGTGGTGTCCCCTTTGCACAGATCAAGGGCCCTCCACCTCCCACCTCACATAAAGCGATGGATTTCCACCTGTTCTGCTTGGCATGGGCCAAAAGCCCAGACACCGAATGGTGCTCTACAGGTTTCTCTCCTGCTTTGGAAAGGAACTGGGACAGATTGTGCGTTTGGAGCTTCTACACCACAAGGACACGGTCTGTCCTGGTGGAGTGGTCTCACCACCCACGGGAGGGTAATTGGCACCAGGGAGCAGACGCAGGATGTTGTGCAGCAATTCTGGCCAGCTGGGATGTGTGGGAAGTCCAGCCTGGCTGTCTCTCCTGGATCATGCCTGGCCTCACCACGGGAAGAGAGGACACTATGCAAAGCAGCGAAGGCCTTTCCTTGGGATAAATCCACGGCGAATTGCAAAGCAGACATTTTTAAAGTGAGCACGCATCATCAGGCAAAACAGAAGTACGAACTGGCCACAGGCTGCCGTCCTGGCAGCCCACAGGCTGGCCGCACGATAAAGGAGCCCCGCATTTCAGAGGCGCTGAGCTCTGAACGCTGCCCCAGGAGGCAGCACCACCTCTGACATCAGGTCACTTTTGTTCAGGGATGCAGCCTACTCTGAAAGCACCATCCCTCCTCTCCCAGCTGCCCCAGTGCCGGAGACAGCTGTGTAGCAGAGGGAGACCTGACCTCGGGGTGCCAGGGCCGCGGCGAGATTAGCAGGGGCTGCGGGATGGCCTCCTCCCCTGCCGGGCTTCCTGAGCTAGTCACTCCCCAGTGAGCACTCATGGAAATGCTGTAACAGCCTAACAGTCCCACACGGAAGGCGCACCTTGTAACAAGTAAGTGCAGACAGGCAGCAGAAACCGGCATTGAATCTCTGCTCCACGTGCAAATTTATCATTTTTCTGGCAGCGCAGAAACAGGAGCCCTCCCCTTCTTATTTCAACGGGACAATCCCAGGGGCTTTACCAGCCCCGCACTGGAGGGACGCGCCCCGCGCAGCTCTGCGGGCTCAGCCTCGCGCGCGGGAGGCCTGTAAACGGAGGGCTCTGGTCCATGCAATCGCAGCGCGCGTGTGGTTCCCACTGATTTCAGATAGCGCCTCCGACAAACCAGGAGTTCAGCCTTGGGCACCCGGTCCCCCCCGCTTCACCCCACCAAAGCCTCTGGATAAATGCAAACTTTTCTTCATTCAAGGAGTCAGGTCTTTGTGTGTGCTACAAAAAGAAACCCCCGCTATTGATTACAAGGAAAACTGGGACAGGGCATGCATAAGAATGGTGTTAGGCAGGAGACGCAATGGTCTGCTGCTTGATTTTTGCAAAGTGGAAAATTTCAATGAGCCACAGTGAACCCTGCGCAGCAGTTTCCAATAAACAGAAAAGTCCAAGAAGGACAGAGCTACAGTTGGGGCAGATGAAGCCAGGAAGGGGCTGCTCACATGGTACCAGAAGGTGCATGTCCTTGCAAGGAAACATCAGTTGGTGTTTTCTACAGCCAGGAGTTTCTATGGATCCAACTCTTCTATACCTTGGTCTTATGTTCACGTCCCAGGAGGATGGAGCTACAGCTTAGGCCTGCAGTGCTTCAGTCTATACAGGTGGCCTGGGCCATCCAGAGGTAGGACCATGCCTGGTACCTCTGCTGGGGGCAGGATGCCAGCTTCAGCATCTTAGCACAATCCAAAATCTGGGCTTACCTCAGTGACACTCTGCAGCCTCCAGTTTTCGTGAGTGCCTACTGAGTTCAGCTTCTGGACACTGTGGATAGGAACTTGGACAGCTTCTTTGTTTCCCCTGGTTGCACGTTTGTAATGGATGCATTTTATGAAGTGTTGTTGGTTCCACGGGACTAGCAAAATGTAAATTGCCACATGGACCACAGAAGATAAACTCGTGTGTGTATGAACTCCTATTTAAACCTCCCACTTCTTTTTGGATGTAAATCTCTTTCCTAAGCAACTGAGAAAAGTGCGATATGTGTCAGAGTCTGGAGATTAGAGATCTGTTCTGTTCCCTCATCTCAGAAGCTCTTGTCTTCGGCCACCCACGCAGTACTTGAGTTCTGCTCTCCACAGGCCAAAGCTGCCTTCCTCTCCTCAGCGGCGTGTGCTCTGCAGAAGATGTCGATCTCTCTCAGGAAGCAGCGAGATGAAATGACTCTCGATGTGGAGGAGCAGGCATTTCAGCATGAGACACAGCACGTAGTTTGGGAGAGTGAAAAGGGGTAGGAGGCTGCTATTTCCAGAGCGTACTGCCTCTCGTCGCTAACTTCACAGCAAGCTGCAGTTTTTACTGTTCCTGCTCCGAAGGAGCTACTGGGGTAAATATCACCCTGGGGAATTTCTCAAACACTCATCTGTGGACTACCAACACTAGAAAACACAGGCTTGCAAAGGGCATGGTACTGGCAGATCACCCAAACTCAGCCTCCTTGACTCCTGTTGTTGCGCAGTGAGGCATCAGGGAGCCGTTGTTCTTCTTGCATCCCCAGCTCCCGGAGTGCCGTGACTACACATGAACCTCAACTTCCAGTTGTAGTTGTCCAAGTTCCTAATGGTCCTGTTTGCAAAAAGGAGCTAGAAACTTGACTCAGAAATGGTCAAACAAGGAGGAAAAAGACCTAATATGTGACTGTCTTTATCCCAATTTTTAAAGCAATCTCATCATCTGGGGGTGAGTTTTTTTGCAAGTGATGTTTGCAGTGCTGCTTGCTCTGGTTGCTTCCTTGGTGCGTTTTTCTTTTTTCTTTTTCCTGGCTACTTTAGAGAAGCTCATTTATTTCAGCTCTTTGATCTCAGCACTAAACTACCTGAGCTTCCTCGCGGAGGATGCCACAAGGGATAGGTACAGCAAGGGAGGAGAGCGGGGCAGCCAGCCAGGATGCTTGGAGATAGGGATGAGGAGCAGCCAGCCAGGAAGCATGTGCGGAGCAGTGGAGGGAGGAAGAAGCAGAGCAGATGGGAAGAATGACTAAGCCAGCTCCTCCAAATGCTGGTAGACCTTGGTATCATGGAAATCTCCACAGAGTCCTCATGAAACTGTGTGCCAAGAGAAAGTTTGGAATTTTTTTTTAACATCGGATTCAGCAGCTAATTGATGTGAGAGGACCTCATTAAGAAAACAGCCTCATCAAAATTAGAGATAAGTCTCAACAAGCTGTTAAATGTTTCTAGAGGTATCTCTTCTCGTACTTGCTGTGCAAATTCTCTCTCATCTGGGAACTTGCTTTTGGGATGAGAAATGCCTGTGCTGGGCAGTGTTTCTGAGCTCTGCTCATGCAGCGAACCTTGCATTGGCTTCAGCTTCTCAAAACAACCTTATGAAGCCAGCACCTTACAAACAAGAATATCATTCCTTCTAATTCAGAGCAACTGTTACTAAAGGGTCTCAGAAAGAAACAGTTTTGTTTCTGGGATCTTCTGCAGAAGATGACAATTCTTTTGTCCGTCAGATTTCATGCCACAATTGTCCCTCACCCTACAGCACCCATGGGAATTGGTGACAGATGAAAATCGGCTTCCTGTGCTCTTTTTACTATGGCCTAGGTATTTCTGGATGGTCCTGAATTCTGGCCAGAGTCCCACAAGAAGAAGATGAGTGGGGAAAAAGTATCTCAGAATATCAGCACAGAGTAGGTGATTGTTAGATGGAAACGTCAGGTGAAATGGATTGTGAAATGTTTGATGTCATTCTGGCACTGTGAAAGACTACTCCAAATAGTCTATCACTAGGCTTATTTCTAGGTAACAGAATAGGATAAGAGGTTAGGAATGGTTAGGTAGAACCATATTTACTTAAAAGATGAACTAGGTCTTTCCTTGTGACCTTGCAGAAATTAGAATGTGGTGCTATCAGTGCTGTAATATGATGAAACGTTGAGCATTTAGTACAGAGTTCAGTAAAGTCAATGCAGCAAAATTGTTAGATTTAAAAACCAAGCAAATAAAAAATCCACCAGAGGCTCCTAAGAGAACACAGATACTGGAGAGACTTTTAATGTTCCCTATTGGTAAATAACAGCACAACCGCAGGCGTCACAACATCACAACCTAACACCAGGGATGCAGCTGGTTTTCTCTAGGAATTAAAACTCCGTAACCTTAATTGAATTTGCAAGTATGGGAAGTTGCCCCAGCCTGAGATGGAGGATATGAGAACACCATGTGCTATTGCAGTAGGCATGAGCACGATGGAGAGTGAGGACAACACACAGCTAAAAATAAAGAAATTATTAAAAAAATTAAAATGCAGGGTTTGGGGGTTTTTTGTTGTTTGAATGAGTCAATAATGCTGAAAGCAGATATGCATTAATAGGGCTATAAGTCTTCCTGCCAACCAATTAGCATGTACCTTCCGGATCTAGAGGTCTCCTAAATATTTGCACACAGGCAGTTTAAGCATGTGCATGTCAGAGACAGAACCCAGCTGAAAATTAGATCTTACGGATTACATCTTACAGAACTTTCAGTGATCTCAGCAGAGGAGCTGGACTATTTTCTCCTGGTCCTATGGGAACACAGGCACTATGGGGCAGAATGCCGTGGGATCAGTCAATGCACCCTGATAACAGCAGGGGCTCGTCCTGCTGGACCACAGCTTCTTTAAGCACGGGTACCTGCTCTGCAGGCTGAGATAAGGTTTTAAGGACCTGTTGGTATTCATCAGTCTTTTTCATTCTACCTGGTTGTTACTGGTTTTCCTGTGGTTTACAATAAAGCCTTCCTTTGAAAATGGAAAATGGAGGAAATTGGTTCATTTACAGATTTTTCCATGTCTCAGGAGCAAAGGGAAGGGCTGCTGCTGAGAGGCAGTTGCTGGTCTCCTTGAAGTCACAGACAGCAGGACTCCTCCTGCCTTAAATGACACAGAATCCGCCCCAGATCACGGCTTCTCTGACTGACCCCTCCGAAACAGACAGAGGTGCTTAAACAGGCTCAAGCACAGGGGCATAATTTCAGAAGTGAGAGAGAAGGAGCGATTTCAGCCTGAGACACTGTGGGTTTGACACCTGATCTATGCAAAAGCCTGTTGCTTAATACAAAGAGATCACTGTGAGAAGGGAGGGAAGGTAGCGACTGTATTTGCAGATGAATTTCTTCTGCTAAAGAAATGTACCAGAGACGACAGAGGAAACTCCACTTGATTGACAAATTGTCGGGCTAGGTCGGGAAAGCAAGGAAAGCAGGTCAAGTCATTCCCTGTTTGCTTGTTTTCCCTCTCATAATGTTGACTCTGAAAACATGTCTTTTAAACGGAATATTCATTATTGAAATCCTGAGCTGTGAGTTGGATTCTTTTCTGGGCACAAAATTTGTCGCTCATTAAATCTAAGAGCCGGAAAACACTGGCCTGAGTCTTGTTGTGTGCAGGCAGATTTCCCCGCTTCACCTTCATTTTCAGGCTACTCGTAAGGAGGCATCGTGCCGAGCAGGGCAGGCGTGAACACCAACTTCTGGGTCCTTCTGGTTTGAACCCGCAGCCGGGCGGGCTTCCTTCGCTGTGCCACCGCCCGTACGGCTGCAGTAAAGATCTTGGTCGGGAAAAGACTAAAGGAAACAAATTTCTCTCTGTATATCGCTTATTGTGGCTTGAGGGGTTAACGCTCCATCCAGCCTAACCTAACTCCCCTGCGCGGCTGTAGCCGTATTCAGGGATCTACAAACACGTCTCTGTCCCAGATGGAAAGAAAATTTTTGTGGTATGTTCATTTGGCAGTAGGAAAACATTCACACCCCTTGCTCGGACTGAAACATAGTCCTCATTTACAGAGCAAAGTAGGTTCTTTCTTTCTCTGCAAGTAATTGTACGTGTGGTATTTGCCACTTGATGGGAAAAGCGGGATTTCGGTGTTCTTTTGCCCTGTTCGGCTAGACTGCCAGCAAAAGCATCATTGCCTTAAACCTGGGCTTTGTTACCCGCTTCGCCGCCTCAAAAGTTGCCTTAAGGAAAAAAAAACCAAACACGAAACCAAACAACAACAACAATAAAACCCCCACTGGAATAAACGAACAGCTGAGGCGATCGCAGACCGCAAATCAGCAGCTCCCTCGGCTCTACCCTCATTCACCGGGATTCCTTCACACAGCCCTTTCGGCTGCCCAACAAGTTCTATGGTGGTTTTTGAAAGGAAACCCCGTTTTTCGGTGAATCCTCCTCAACATCGTTTACTCAAAAAAAAAAAAAAAACCAACCCAAAACCCAACCCGAAAATACAACGGCATTTGGAGAAACCAGCCCGGGCAGAGGCACTTTCTGCCCTTCCCTCCGCGGAACTCCCCGCAGCCCGGCGTGGAAGCGCGACCCTTCACCGCCCCGCGCCCGGCCGGCTCCCGCACCC
>VWZZ01006824.1:123493-145231 GCA_013399095.1 Psophia crepitans
TGATGGGTGTGGGGCTGACACGGGTGCCAACCCCTCCCGCAGCAGTCCCTGTGGAGAAACCCCTGAATTCAGGAGGCACAAACTTTTTTTGGTTCCTTTTGGGAGGGGACGGGTGCTGCACCCCAGGGCGAGTTTCCCCGGCGCATCCCCTGCCCGCAGCAGGGACACCCTCTCCTGCGGGCAGCACCCCATCACCACCTCCTGCGAGGGGCCACAGCGCTGGGGCTGGTGGGCAGACTATGCCAGGGCTGTGATAAGGGGCTCCCTCCTGCCTGGGGGCTGCCAGGAGCCCACCCCAGACCCGCTGGAGGGAGGCTGTCAGGGGAGCACTAGCGGCTCCGCTTCTATTTGTGATGCTGGGGAAAGAGGCAGAGAACACCCGCAGCGGGGTGAGGCACACTCGTGCCAGCAGCCTGGGGAGCGGTGGTGGAGGACATGCGGCCCCGGAGGGCTGTACCAAGGAGCAGGGTCCTCCTCGCTGCTCGGCATTGCCTTGGCTCAAGCGCAGGCACTGAGGGGTGTGAGGGGGACTGAGATGTGCCTTCCTCCCTCTGCACATCCAGCGATGGGAGCTTTGCGTTCATCCTGCGGAGATGCAGCCTCTAGGGTCCCCCCTTCACTTGGCCCCAGGGGCACTGGGGCTCCTCGGAGGGACACGTACCGCTGCTGCCGAAACAGGCCTTTCCTTTGAGGCCTTTCCTGAGAGTGGCACTTCCAGCAGGGGCACGCGAGAGCATGATGGAGCACCATCAGCACTGAAGATGGGTGTCAACCAGAGGAGGCCCTTCCAGCACTTGGTTCGTGTGAGGTGCTGCAAAACTGGTGCCAGCATGTGTGGACAGCACGGGACGCACGGAGCGTCCAGGGGAGGCACGGCTGTGGGTGCTGGAGCCTCTGCCCGGCCAACAGGCAGGGGAAGAGGAGGTGATGTGCAACCTCCTCTTCGATCTCCTCTGCTCGGGCCAACATTGGCTTGTCAGGGAACAAGGAGCTCAGCCTCCATTTCAAGGTGCTTCATGCTTGGCTGGTGGGGAGAAAAATGTCAGCTGCTGCTGGTGTAAGGGAAGGCAGCTGCCTGTTTCTGCAGGCAGTGCTGGAAGGTGATTGAATCAGGGCAGGGGGACAGTGCCGGCACAGCCGCGCTCAGCTCTCTGTGCGCCTGGGGTGGTGGGTGGGAGGGGTCTGTGCCCATGCCCAGCGAACCCACCTGCGAGCGAAGGCAACTCCTTCCCAAAGCATACGTGTAGAGAGATGTATGCACGCTCTGTGCAGAGAGTGTATCCGCCAGGATATTTTCCAGGGCCGGGGATACGGGCATGGACCCCAGCCCAACAGCCACCCAAGAACTGGTTGTGTCGGCTCTCCTTCATGAGCTGCTCCTAACTGGGAGCTCTTACACACTGCGTGCTTTTTACACGCTCCTTTTGCAAGTGTGCATAAAACGTAGCCATGGGTTTTAGCCTGTATGTGCAATATATAGCTGCAGCGTATGGCAGGGTGTCCTGAGCACGAGCTCTGCCCTGGCGATGGGCTGCCCATTTGCTCCTGGCAGTTTTGTTCCCAGACTCGTAACAGTGAGTTATTCCTGTCTGAAGGCAGAACGGCTGTAAGGGGAGATTTATGGGCTAGATGTTAAAACTGGCTTCCCAGTAACATTGGGAATCGCAGGACATCTTTAGGAAGAAGGTGCCCCTGTGATTGGAACCCCAGGGCGATATTAGGGAGCCTGGGTACCCCATCAGGCACTTGTGCAGGGCAGGGGATGGCTGGGACATGGCAGGATCCAGCCATGGGGCTGGGCAAGCTGCTCCACTGGGTGAAACAGAGAGGCTACTGCTGCTGCCCTCCGTATCTACTGGCACCAGGGTCATGCAAGGGAGGTTGGTGAGGTGCCACCGAGAGACCCTTCCCTCTGCTTCCACTTCCACTCCCCATGAGCAGGTTCCTGCCTGTACTTTTTCTGGAGTTGCTTCACCAGTAGCTGCAAAAGGTGGAGAGCAGGGATGGGGTGACTGCTGTCAGAAAAAAAGATGTTTTCAAGCTATTTTGAGTTTTGCAGAAACAACTGTTCATTTTGGTTTTGTGGCCACAAGGAAGAAAAGAACAAGCTTCTGTCTCCATCATGGGATCTGTGTAGACTACAGATGGTGGCACACAGGGATTGTATGCAGCCCTGTGGGTGCTGTGGATCAACCTGTCTGCCTTCAGCCTCCCCACCCTGTGCTCTGCAGAGTGTGGTGGGGCTCTGCTCCTGCTCCTCACAGAGATCGTGGAGGGGAGGTGGGCAGTTGTGCCTCTTTCTGAGGGGCTTTCATGTAATAGGTACAGCTGGGAGCCTCTCTGTCCTTCCTCCCCACCAGCATGTCAGGGCCTTCAAGGGCCGGGCACTGGTTGAGGGCTCTCCTCCCTCCTTTGGATGTCACTGGGCAGTGGGCAACTGCTAGCTGAGACAGCTGAGAGCAGCTCGCTGGGACAGTACCCAGATAGACCAGCAGGGATAATGAGGAGCAACGTGGACAACCAGAGCAGATGGTTGAAGTCTCTTTGCCTCATGAGAAAACCCCAGATGCTGTTTGATGGTCCCCTTACAGCCATACCTCCACTGAGTGTTTACCTCGTAGTTTTCTCACACAAACACTTGTCATATGGTCCATGCCTCTGTCAGCTCCAGATGTGTCTGTGGCAGCCAGTGAAAATGTTCAGATGAAGCAAGCAGCACCTGCCTGGTGCTCTTCAGGAGGGCTTTGGAATTGTGTTTGCAGCCTTTGAGACCCCAAGCAGGGAACTCCCTTCCCTCCATGGGCAATTTGATCAGACACCAGTTGGGAAAGCAGAGGATGTGGATGGGATATTCTCCATGTGGGCCCCTGGAAGCCCCATACTGGTGGCTTCTCAAGCCCACTGTGGTTTCTAAAATAGGCTGGACAGCAAAGGATCTCTCGATGATGAACAGAGTAAGTGCCAGTCAGCCAGTGTTAATCCTGCAGCACTGATTTGAACACTGCAATGACTGAATTTAATTTCATGATTAATTATGCCCAAGTATTGGATAGGTGCCTTTATTAAATAAATATCATGGAACAAATTCTTGGCTCCAAGAGAAGGGGTTTGCATTTTCAAATCTGGAGTAAGACTGATGTGGGAAGGACACTCATCCTGCACACTGAATCAAGATGAAAACCCGCGGTCAAGAGACTCTGTGAGACATGCCGGTGCTGAGGCCCTGGGTGACACCCGCTGCACGTGCTACCTCTGGTTTCTCAAGAGGGGACCACGTGCAAGCCCATGGTGCCAGCACTGCTGCATCAGAGAAGCCCTTGCCTGGAGCCTTTGTTAAAATCTGACTTATTATGGCCAAAAGCACCCAGGTTAGACATGCAATTTCCACCAGGTGAATGTCCACAGCGATGCTTCCACGTGTATGTGTCCATCTCTGCATCTGCCCGTAGAGCTGTGTGCAAGAGATGCAGCGATCGCCTTGCTTCGCCACGGTGTGTACACTGCTTTTTTGACGTGCCTTAACAAGTCAGTGCCTCAGCCAAGCAGCGGGAACTGCCCATCCGCACGGCATGTACACAACAGTGTGTCTTACCATAAACCCTTTTGCTATAGATAAAACAAACCAATTTCTATTGCAGGGTAAAGTCAGCAGCAGGGACAGCCATGCTGGCTCAGCCGAAGTGAAGGAATCGGATGAACACGCATGATGCTAAGGTGTTATTAACCTTGTGAATTTAATGTTGTAAGTTTGACCTTCTCCCATCTCTCTCCTCTCTGTGGATCGCTGCTGTCCCTCCTGGACACACCTTTTGTCATGAATCGTGAGATGTCATACCTTGTTGTTTGCTGCGCAGGTCACCTTGTGAGTGCTCCAAGACAATTAATCACCCCAGTCCTGATTGAAAATTCTCAGTCCTTCAATTTGCTGGTTGCATTTGACTGAGTAATCTCCTTGCAGAGACAGGGGAGAGAAGAGCTTCCAATTAATTTGCAGCTATTTCATTATTTTAGTGTTTTTGTGAAGCATCTCGTAACACGTAAAGTCCCAGGGCTACATATCCTGAAGGAAAACCCGGGCAGCGCAGCTCCTCAGTCCATGCAGGCACGGGCGGGCTGGCCCACGGCAGGCTCACATCTCATGCAAATCAAGCAGCAGCAAAAGGAATCCATTCCCGCCTGGTACAAGGGCTTTTGGGTCAGAAAATCTGGTCACGCCATGGTGCTGCTTGAATGGGAGAAGGTAAGGTGTATTAACACCCACTGAATATGAGAATCGCAGATGCTCCAGGTGCCAGGGCTTCAGGTTGGGGAAATAATAAAGAATCGCACAGAGCTTTCTGATATTAAATATAAAACACTTACTGGAAGGAGGAGAGTCACTTTTTATTAAAACACCTTTGTTTCCTTGGCTTCAGAGCTCCCATCTACACCCTTTCCCCATCCCTTCAGGCTTCACTCCCTGATACGCTTTTGAGACCACACATCTTCATCCCTTGCTGCCGTGCAGGGAACGTGGCCCTGCATACCCCACAAGGGGGTGTGCACCGCTGCAGGAGTTGTTCCTGTTCCCGGCAGGGATAAGACCTGCAGGGATTGCCATAACGGAGGCCTCCCTGTACAATACCAACGGTTCATTTAAGTTATGACGCTTAAAATTGTCTATGATAATGAGTTACTGTGTATTACAGTACTGGCTTCATTTCCTTCTTCAAACTCGGTCCCTTCTGGCATTGGAGCAAGGTTTTATCTCTCTGAATCACTGCATCACTGTCAGATGGGGTCTATAGGCACAGGACAGTCCCACAACTGCCGGTCCCCCCTCCTGGAGGCTGTGGTTGGGAGTATGGTTGCCATGGAGGTAGCGACACAATTAAAATGGCTGTATAACCAGCTGAAGGTACCGACTATCTTCATGGTACCATATATCCTAATCAATCGCAGCTTTGACAGACGTTGGAGCGAAGCCAGGTCCGATGACAGCAGTTGGTGGCATTTCATTTTTTTCTTCCTTCTTCAGCCCTCCAGGGTTAGCCGGCCTGCATGGGTTTGAAGATGCAGTACAAGCTAAAAAAAACCCTCCATCCTTTCTGGATGTTGTACATTTCATTCCGCATCCTTTAATTTAGGCCACGCAGCACCAAAAAAACTCTATAAAGTTATCATTATCACTGCTCTTCTGCTCTTTTGACCTGCGAGAAGCTGAGCTGGCTTCCTTGTGCTGACTGGTGTGGGTGCTGCCCTTCAGCTGAGCGCAGGGATAAGGGCTCTCTTTGTTAGAGGCTCCTCCTAACAGGCTGCGCTGCTCCCCCTGCCAGGCCATTCCCGGTGGGTGGTGGGGGCTGGAAGCAAGATGTTGGAAGTCACACTGTATCCCAACAGCTTGGGATTCAGAGCTGTCAAGCAGTGGCTCATTGTTAGTACAACTTCTTCCAGAATGCCAGAAAAAGAAAAGGCGACTTAAAACTTTTTATGACCTGCTGACACATGAGTCTGGTAGGAATCTGACTGTCTGTGTATTCAGAAGAATAGTGAAGGGGTTTGGAGATCTGCTGCTGCTCCTAGTTACGGGGCTATTTTTCCCTACAGGTAACAATGTGATCCGGAGGGGTCTTCCAATATGCATCTGATTCTTCCAGCTGGCTTACATGGATCTACTTTGCGGTGAAGGTGCTGCCCTGTGCTGGGTCAGCAATGTAAATGGATGTATAGTATTCTTCTGAAAGCTTCTCCTATCTTTGCCATGATTCAAGAACAGTTGAATTCCCATTTCAGAGAGTTTCAGATGCACACGAGCGCTGAGGTGGCTATGTAGTCCCAGGTAGGCAGCCGGGCCAGCTGTGTCCTGCAAGTCTGGATGAGTTTGCAGTGTGTGGCTACAGGATGGTGCAAAATGGCACTCCTGATCGCTACTGCTTTTCCCCACATTTCTAGAGAATTTAGCTCAGGGCTGCTCTGTGTGGCACTGGACACTTCACTGGTGCAGGTGCTAGAGTGGGTTTCAGCTCAATGTTCTCAACTTTTTTTTTTTGAATCCTCATTTATAGACAGAATGCTTAAAAGAACCACAATTATCAGCATGTAAGTAAAATTAACCTGAATATAACAGGTTTATGGCCCTGCTTAAACCTTCTAGGGTTGTGAAGACTGTTTTGGAAGCTGCTGGTTTATGTCTTCGCAATTAACCAATAGCATGTCATCAATCACTGTATCCCATTTCCTTTAGATTATCAGACCTTGCACAAGTCTCCTGAATTTCTAGCAAGCCCATAGATTTGCTAGTTCTTCACTCTCTGGATTTACCTGATCCCTCCAGCTGGAAGAGTCTGCAAACAGCCTCCACTTCACAGAAGGGGCTCCTGGCTTCTGCTGAAACAACAGATTTGGAAGCGTTAGCCTTCTCCATTAGTCTCCAGGTTAGAGGGTCACTGAAAGTCCCCAAGGTAAACCAAAAACCTTGTCTGGAGGCTTTTTCTCCCTTAGGAATCACAGAATGATTTGAGTTGGAAGGGACCTCAAAGATCACCTAGTTCCACCCCCCTGCCATGGACAGGGACACCCTCCACTAGACCAGGTTGCCCAAAGCCCCATCCAACCTCGCCTTGAACACTGCCAGGAATGAAGCATCCTCAGCTTCTCTGGGCAACCTGTTCCAGTGCCTCACCACTCTCACAGGGAAGAATTTCTTCCTGACATCTAATCTAAATCTCCCCGCTTTCGGCTCAAACCCATTACCCCTTGTCCTATCACTACATGCCCTTGTAAACAGCCCCTCTCCAACTTTCTTGTAGGTCCCTATGTACTGGGAGGCCACTAGGTGGTCTCCCCGGAGCCTTCTCTTCTCCAGGTTGAACAAGCCCAGCTCCCTCAGCCTGTCTTCATAGCAGAGGTGCTCCAGCCCTCAGACCATTTTTCATCCTCTGGACTTGCTCCCCCAGCTCCATGTCTTTCTTGTACTGGTGACCCCAGAGCTGGACGCAGTACTCCACGTGAGGTCTCACGAGAGCAGAGTAGAGGGGGAGAATCCCCTCCCTCTACCTCATCACGCTGCTTTTGATGCAGCCCAGGACACAGTTGGCTTTCTGGGCTGCCAGCGCACATTGCCAGCTCATGTTGAGCTTTTCATCCAGCAACACCCACAAGTTCTTCTCCTCAGGGCTGCTCTCAATCTATTCTCCACCCAGCCTGTATTTGTATTTGAAGGAACCAGCTACCTTCAACACTTCCTCAGTGACCAAAGAGAACAACTTGAAAAAGTCCTAGTTTTCCGAAGATAAGTGATTCAGTTATGCAAACGAAAAGTTGTGGGTTTCTTTAAAGGCACTCTTTGAACGTATTTTTTTCCAAGACTCCCCTTGACACCATTGGGTCTTCCTGGCTGCTCATTTTGGATTATTTTGTTTCAGAACCTGTTTAGAAGCTTAGATGCTAACGAAGGACAATAATTACCCAACTAACAATGAACTTAACCAACCACCCGAGGAGTTAGAATGATTTACAGCTTTCAAAGCAGCCGATGCTAGCTTGCCTTTTGTCTTTCTACTTAATGCCTCTCTAATATTCTTCTCTGGACACAATGACTTTCTGAACTGTTTTTTCTCCTTTTTTTTTTTTTCCTCTTTTCTTTTTTCTTAAATAGAATGCTGAGCCCCTCCACCACCTAATTCTCTGCATACAAAAGAAGATTTAATATCCTCTAAATGACTATAAAGAACAAACCTACCAGATGGCAGACTTCGTTGCTCAAGGGGGATGCAGGCTGCTTTTCTTGGAGAAGCATTTCAATGTGATTTTGAAAGAGAGAGTCACTAGGTATATTAATCTTTTCCTTAGTGGGGTGCTGTGATATAACTCGGGAGAAGTGCAAGAAGAGAAAAACACAGTTCGTGATCCAACAGAGGAAACAAACAGAGCTGCGTGAGGAAGCTTTTCTGCTGATTTCTTGCATCTCTTTGAGAAACATGTTAGCTATGACCTTGAGCATCTCTGCAGAAATTTTGAGATGTAGCGTCTGGATCCTAGGCATAACTTTACGAAACTGAAAAAAGATTTTAAAAAGTTACTAGCATTCAAAGAGTACTTCTCTAGATTTAAAACAAGGATGTCGCTGACATATAATCAATGCTCTTCAGGAAGAAACTGTTCTGCTTCATTCTCTTTCTGTTTTTTTTTTTCTATGTCAGAAGCCAACTTGCTAACAAGATTAATTGATTAAAAGCAGGACTATTTTAAGAGCAAATGTTTTGCATCTCACTTATTTTCCAAGTATTCAGCTGAATAATTCATCTAACATATAACTAAAAAATTTCTCTTCATACATTATCTGAGAAGAGATCACAAATAATTTCTCTTCATACGTTATCTGAGAAGAGATCACAATATTTACATATGGACCTATTGTTGAGACTTATTTGCTAAATAATTTATTGGAATAATCTGTGCTCTGTGTCTCATTTGTGGCCAGTTCCTTGGGAGATGTTGATATTCTGATGATGTGATATGTTTCTGTTCCCAAGTGGGTGAGTGTAACTTTCTGGAATTATTTTATGATGCAAGTGGTTGTTATTATGAGTTTGAAATGTGTTTTCACGCTAAATTCACACTTGCTGAGTATTCCTACCAGAAAATGTGTTCCCTAGGATAACTGTGGAAAGCAAACACAAAAAAGGAAAGAACACAGTCAAAGCAAATCCACAAAAAGATTCAGATGAGCAGAAATGTGTTTGCAGGACACACTTATCTCTGTTGTGAAGCAACGTGATAAAGGATACGACCTCGGATTTACAAGGTAGAAGTTGCTGTATGCCAACCAGCCACGTACCCTGTATGGACAGCTTGGAAGACGATCAGCTGCCAGACCTGCTACCAAACAAATATGACCCACAGTCACTTGTGTTCTTCTTGGGATACAGGTTACACAGCAAAGTGTCAAGCCAAGCAAAGTATAAAGTTACATATAAAATTAAGAAAAGTGAGAAAAGATAAGAAGGACATAGTAATGGGAAGGCAACAATCTCAGAATGAAGAAAATAGGGTATTTTATATGTCTCCAAACTAACACAATAGCCTGTAGTAATGGCCACTACCTGATACCTTGAAAACAACAGAATAATTTCCATCGTGATCTAGTGATCAGCTTTCACCCTGAATTTGGAGATCTGATCCCCTTATCTTTGCAAGTGCTACTGGGAGATGTTCTTGGTAACAAGCAAAGAATTCAGCCTAACAACAGCCCATTCATCGTGGTGCTGCGTCAGGCAAAACCAAGTGTTTATCTGGAACGTTAATTCTCTGCAGACCTTTGCTTCAAATCATGTTCGTTGTATGCCAGTATATATACTAAAATCCCCAGAGGGAAGCCTTACTCTCACAGAAAGTCAATTGAACTATGTTTCTCCCCACAGTGAAAGAGTACATTCAAATGGTAAACTTGTCAAAATATGTGAAAAACAACAAGGATTTAATCTCAGCCATCAAGTGGGAAGATAGGTTGCAGTTTTCTCCCTCCCTAATAGTCACATCTTTCTCTAAATTTTGAAGGATGTCTTTGGACCAACTAGAACAGACACTGACTTTTTTAGACCTTTGGGCACATCTATACAGGGATGGTATTATTCTGTAGAGACATATATATATATGTACATTATACACACTATATCAAACTTCCTGGTCCACTTTTCTTGTTATGATAATCTAAGATGCTTCTCTTGACAATCCTTGTTTGCTCAGTGCTCGGGAGATGTCCTGCGGTCCAGCGGTCCCTCGCTCTGTTCTGTGTTCTACAGATTTATTGGCACCTGTTGTGGGATGCCTTTCCGAAACTACAGGAATAGCGGTCTGGAGGGGTGAGTGTGTTAAACTGCCAAACTCCCGTGATTCACATCCTTTCCTGCCATCCATTAATGTTCCTGGCACCATTTTCAAATTACTATTGGGCAGCAGATGGAGGACATGCTGCTAAGTGCTATGATTATGACATTCATTAATATGGATGGGATTATGCACATGCATTTGTAGTTGGGCAAGCAGAAGAATTTGCATCTGGGGTTTCCTAAGACATTGGATACTGAGGTGATACAGCTGTAGGAAATGATGCTGTAGGAAATGATGCTGTAGGAAGATGAGATCAGATTTTGCAGAGCGCTTATGTGAAGCAGTTTTACTTGACAAAATTTTTCTTTCAGGGCTCACATAGGCAGCAATGACTGGTGGGACACAGGGAGTGGTGCAGAACTGGATGGCCACTGCGGTGACAAAGGTTTTGGATGACAAAGACCAATTAGAGATGTGAGCAGAGCCCAGAGCTACAGGAGAAAAACACAGCCATGAGCGTGCCCATCCAAGTGGAGAACCATACCACCATTACCTCTGGCGCCTTACTGCTGATCAGGAGCTCACCAGCTGGGGTTGGGAGATCAGCCACAGAAAATACTGTTGTGGGGATTTGAAATGGGGAGTTTTCTGCTCTGTCATGTCATAAGCCTGGAAATGTGTAAGAGTTGGTGCTGGCCTTAAAGGGCTGTAAATGATAGACACGCATGCCTGGTCTTTGCCAGCAGACATGCCTGGTCTTTGCCATGGGTTTGCAGAGGCTGGCTGATGACTATAAAATATTCACTGATGGTAACATGAAGTAGAAAGGTCTGTGATGCTGTGTTATTGCAAAAATCAGTTCTGGGTGCTGGAATGGAGAGGGGCTATTTGCTTTTAGAGAGGATGTGAACATTATGGTTCCTCTTCTTGTTCTGAGCATCTGGAATCAGTGTATGCCGTTTCCCTGGCCAGGGAAGCTCTTTGTTGGTGGTTTCAGCATGAAGGAAGAATTATTTAGCTTTGCGCAGAATGGTTGCAGAGGATTTCTGGCATGTACCTCAGGAAGAGGGACAGGAGGGAGGTGGTACTTCATGAGAAGGGTGGGTGTTTCTCATCATGATGTACCTCATGTGATAAGTGCGTGCAGGTTTTTTTGCACATCCGTAAGAAGAAGAGAGACATCCTGAAGGAAATATTGGAGCAGCAATGTAAGTGGGAGCAGGAGGAAGAAATTTAATATTTTAGGCAGATGGGTAAAGCATCTCTGTTAAATGACCAAAATAGTCATGACCACAACATAATAGATGTTTGGTGTGCTGAGGACAGAGAGTGATTTTTGGCCTATGAATGCATCGTAACCAAGGAAATGTCTTCCTGTTTGATGTATCGATGGTGTGTGGGCATGATCTGTCATTTAAGGGTTGAGCTGGATATGCACGACCTTTTCCAGTCAAATGCACCAAAATGAATGAGTGAGGAAAGTAATACACGATGTATTGAATAAAAACGCAAAGACTACAGTGAGGAAACACACAAACATAACAGCTGTGAAGGAGATGCCTGGCTGGACTAAGGATGCATAGGACCACAGAAAAGTGCTAAAGCAGGGCTGGCAGCAACGAGAGCCCCAGGATGGTAGGTTTCCTGGGTTGCATGGGGTTCTCTGTGCCAAACCCAGTCTCCCCAGATGTTTGCCTCTGCATTGCCCATAAAATCCCTCCTTCCAGGGTGCCACGTTCCTGTTCTTTGGGAGAGCCTCAGGAGGTGCCATCTCCCTGCTGTCTCTGCAGCCCCTCTGCTGGGATGTGTTCAGCTGGCCCTGAGATTCTCTCAGACCTTATTTCCCATTCAGGTATCTGCCAGCCTCCCCGTGCATGATAATGCTCCTCTTCACACAGGTTGTGTGCTACAAGTGCTAAGGGAAACGATAAAAACTCTAAGTGCTTATTGTCCGTTCCCAGTTTCCATGGCAACCATGATAAAATGTTTCTTTTCCCACATTTCAGGAATGCCACTCACCTCCTTTCTTCCCACTCTTCAGTTCCCTTCAGGAGGCAGCAATGCTTACTCCTCTCCTTCCCCAAGGACAGACCCCTGCGGCAAAGGCTTGCTCTGCCCGCGCCTGCTGGAGGACATCACCTTGGCACAAATGCCCCAGGCCCCAAACAGGTCCCGTCTGAAGAGGCAATAGTCATGCCAGGACCACACCAGGAGCTGGAGTCTGCCGGGCTGGCTCCCCTCTCGGTAGAAGACCTTTTCCAGGGTGGCCGTGGGAGGCAGCAAGCCTGTATGCCTCAGGTGCCTTCATCTTGGGCTGTGTGGTGCACGAACAGAGGGACAAAGGGTTGAAAGCTAAGCAAATAGGGACAGTGCCTGGAGAACAGAGTTTTTATATCTTGTCTAAATATATATTATATAGTTTATATGTATTTATACAGATCTACTACGGGAGGCTGTGTCTGCACTGTGTTCAGTGAAGCTCTTCTCAAGGCACTTGAGTGCATTGCCCAAATCTACTAGGTCTTTGCCCATCACAGTCTACCTTTGTTAACGTCCACCCCGGCAGACCCTGTTCAGAAATGGTGCCAGGAGTTACTTTTGTCTTGTAACTCACCGGCAACATGGTGGGTCTGGGAAAATGGACTATTCCACCACTGTCCTATCTGGCAGTGTAATCTGTGCAGCACACCAGTAATATCAGGGATGTTATTTGCAGAAATAAAGCCCAGCTCCTCATAAGCTGAACAAACAGGGGGATCGCTGTCTGCCTGCAAACACTTCTGCCAGAGCGGTCTTCCCTTCCTGCAGCACTGGGCCCGCTCCAGGAGGGTTGCTCCTTCTCCATGGCTCTCCTCATCCTGGTGGTGCTTCTCCAGATGGAGACCCAGCATGCAGCTCTGGAGAGGTCAGAGCCCCTGCAGGGTCCATAGGTGAGCTGTGCGGTGCTGCTAAATGAACACGCCTCTCTCAAGCACTGGGAAATGACAGCGCTGGAGAGCTGTCATCTGGTCAAGGTGTTGCTGGAGCTGTGGAGGGCACACAACGGTACCAAGGACGCCAGCCTCAGTAAGGAGCAGTATCATTTGGGTAATGTTTGGAAACCTACCAGATGTGGCAATGTTGGTACCAGAGCTGGGTGAAGATCAGGAGTTCTGGTTCACCAAATATTACATTTTTCTTGCCTTTTTTTATTCCTCCAGAGTTTCAACAAATTGGAGCCAAAGACCCATCACCTCAAGGCTTCTTAGCCCAGTAACAGACTTCCCAAATACATCTTTCTGCCCCCACAGTTTGCAGTACTCCCAGCCTGGGGATGTTAGGCATCCGGAGGAAGGCACTCCAGAGCCTGGCCTCAGGCTTGTTCAGCTGATCTTAACATGTTCTACATGAAACACACAAGATTTCAACCCAACAGCTGCTTTCTTCAAAATTTACTGAAAATTTTCTAGTAAACCACAGTTTGAAATGAGTCTTCATGAACTCTAGAGACCAAAAGGCCTCACTGGGAAGTCAACCAGCACCTACTCATGGAGGTTTCTTATGTCTCGCTCCCTGGTGCCAGGCAGTGCCCTGGCGCAGCACGGAGGGCAGCATGCACCGAGGACTGTTCCCAAATGGGCAGTGCTGGCCAGGCTGCAGCAGCTTCAGCACCATCTTCCCCACATAGTCCTCCAACAGTGCCACACTTTTTCCGTACCCCCATTTTCATAGTAAAAAACCCCACCCTGCTCAACTGCAACACTAGTTCAGATCCTTTGAACTGAAAAAAAAAAAAAAGATAAAAAGTATAATAGTAGTAATATTGTATTAGGGGCACAGGGGCAGTACATGGGGACCGGATGAGACCCAGAATCACATCTGTTATGGATTGGAAATAGCTAATCCATGCCAGTTGGCTTCAGTACCAGAGAATGGTCCCTGGGCTGTTTTTATTTCAGGCCTAAACTGGCCAGCAAATCTGATAGAGAAGTAAGCAGCGTGAGGACATCAGGCACTTTTTATGCAAACTAATTTAGTTACTCTGGGGTAACATCTCCTTAATGAAGGTTTTATGGGAGCACCTGGAGGTACAGATGTGTTGTTTTACCTGCATAATAGGTTCATAAGGGTGCTCAGGATGAAGTATGCTACACTAGAGGTTCTTCAAATTGCCAAGGTGACCAAAATCCTCAGAGCTGCACAGTCTTCTGTACATACTGATTGTGTTTTTAGTGGTGGTGTTTATAGACTGCCCATAGTTTGCCTGATTCCTCACAGACTCATCATGAGACAGTTTCTAAATGGACTTACACCCTAGATGGTCGGTGTACCGAATGGGGAGTGTGGATCATCCAAGGCTGGAGGATATTAACTAACATTACTTTGGATTTTCAGTCCTCTAGTTCACAAGCAGTTCTTTGGAAATCAGCCTGGGACTCCTAGGTCTGTTGAAAGAAAGGTATTTGAAGAAGGACTTGAAGAAGAGGGCTAAAGAAGGGATTGGCTGCACAGCTAATTCCACATCATAGCCATGAGCATCTCATCTACCTTCCAGCCATTCCCATTACATCTAAATAGACCCGCTGTAGTGAAGCATTGTGAGGCAAAACGGGGGGTTAATGTACTAGTCTGTTATTGTTGAGGTATCATTTCCAATTTGATGGAGGTCACACATGAAAATAAGTGTGGTTGTCTCAGCTGATTGTTCAGGGCATACCTGGCGGCTAATTTTCCTGAAATGTCCTGGTTTTGCATTAGTTAAGAATCTGCATGAGTGACTTTGAGAGAGGAGATTGTGTTTATACCCTCTTGGTTTTATTTAACATTGTGCTCTTATTACCTGGGGTTTACTCTTCTGGTGTGATGCATTTTCCACCTCTCAGATAAAGCAAAGTAAAAGCTACCCAGAGGCCTGTACAGTACACAAATGGGGCTGAGCTGGAAAGGCCAGCCCTACAGATATGTTGGACCATGCCAAAGAACAAGGTGAACAGATTAAGCTGTATAAATATTTAAAGAGCTGTAATTAGGCCCAACATGGCCTCGCTCCCAAGGTTCATTATTATACATGCACCTGGCAGAAAAGTAACTAATCATGACCTTTTTCCACTTGCTTTTCCTTATGTTTTTGAGAATGTTTTTCACTCCCTAAGATGTTCCTGGTTGGTACTGCGTCCCTGGGCGGGAACAGAAGATTTGTCATGGCTTTCTGTGAGGCCAGGAAAAATCCCAGAGAGGTTTCAGGAGCAAATAAGGGGGAGATGTTGGCTTTCACCCAGGCATCACCCTGTGCTGCTGGGGTCTGGGGCAAGGAGGCAGAGGTTTCCCAGCATGGTGGAAGCTCTCATCCAAAGCCCAGCAGGACTTGAGGAGCCCTCACAAAGGACAACAAGTGCCCTAGTGTCACAGACACACAAGCACTCTCCTCCTCATGGGACAACTCCAGCTCATCCTTGGCCTCAAGAGAAGGTATTTGTGACTCCTAGACTCAGCTGTTCCAGCTCTCCTCCAGGCATGCAATCTCACAAGCTGAAAACACTCTAGTTTGTACAAAGCACAATACCATCTTTGCTTAGCAACACACGTTTCCATGAACACCTCACGCCACGAGCCTTGCTGTTGTCTCATTGCTCACTGACTGAGTTGATGCAAGGTCTCCATCCTTGGGTGGAGGTAATGGGTGGCACAGTCCCTGCCACTGATGCCATGTTCTGCAGCAGCAGCCAGCTTCCCATGACACAAGAACCAGTGGGACAGCCCTGGGGCCGGGTCACCATGGCAGCCGTCCTGGGTTTTATGCTCCCTGAACTGCAGCAGCCGCTGCTGGTGCACCTTGGTACCACCACCTCCAGGCAGGGAGAGCACACAGGGCCAGTCACTGAAGGAGAGTTGCCTTCTCCTTCAGAAGAGGTCTGAGCTGTCTTCCTGGCTGTTCTCCTAGGAGAGGAGGGTGAATGAGGGTCAGAGGCTTTTTCCAAATTGCCCACAGACAGACCCTGGTGCTGGATGGGGAACAAACCTGTAAACGCTCTCTGCAGCATCCCGTGGGGGATGCTCTTGGTGGGGACCAACCCTGCAGGGTTGCTGGTGTGAGTCAGGGTCAAGGCATAGACCCACACCACGTTTTTAGACCTCCTGCTTTCCCAAACATAGCATTTTAAGTCGGTGCCCCTTCCCATCACACTTGCTGCTCAGGAGGAAGAACCAGAATTACCAGCTCTACAGTACAACAGGCACCCCTGGTTTAAACCAGACATGGTGGTGTTGGACAACATCAGCAGGCCCAAAGCAAAACGTCTGATGGCTGTGAACCAGTTTTGATGACATTTCCATTGAGAAAGACTTACTGGTCATCTGACAGGAAAGGAGGAATGGAGGAAAAAGGGGGAGAGTAAGGGAGGACGTGTTCCCAGAGAGCCTGGAAGCTTGCAAACACACTTCTACTGCACTGGCCAGCAGTCTGCACCAGGACATACGTCTCTGAAAGTGCCCACAGAACAAGAAATTTCATATACACGCACAGGAGGAAAAAAAAAGGAAAAAAGAAAAAAAAAAAAAGAAAAAAGGAAGAAAAAAACCTTGTTTGCTGCCTTGCTCTTCCCTGCGGCTAAATTAATTGGGTCTTACTCCTGCTGTCTGTACGCCGGTAGTACTCCCACAGCACTGACTTTAATAGGAGTGCAGATTGCAGGATCAGGCCCACGGTGTCTTGGAAAAGATGAATAATAATCACTATGTGGAGAAATACTGCAGTGTGCAACTCAAAGAACACTTTAAATCTGCTTAGCAATTTGTGACGCCCACAGTAGCACGCTGTGTAAAGCTGCAGTTATGAGACAAATCACTTCTCCATTAACCGGGACGTGCCGTATGGCAGCGCGCGCGGGGGGCGGGGAGGGATGGAGGGGAGGGGGACACCGTGTGCGGGGCGGTGCGAGAAGCTGAGGGGTTCGCTTTTTTACGGCAACAGCTGTGTTATCCCTTTACGGTTATTTTCTGGGCTCGCAGCAATTAATCCCCATACGGCCTGACTCCAATGTCTGTCCATCTGCAGATGGTTGTGCCGCCTCTCAGATCTAACCATCTTTCAGTACGGGTGACTTTCCTTCAATAGAGTGCCTGGGAAAAGTAAATTATGTCAATTTTTCCAAATGATAGTATTTTTCCCAAGTACAAATCTCAGTTTTGTCTGATGAAGCCTTTCCTGGCCAGTCTGTCAGTGTTTCCTTGGCCACCGAGCATGCTGCTGGTGGTTATCCAACCTCACCTACACCTGAAACATCCCTCTGCCATGCCAAAGCGCAACAGCAGGGCTATAAAACCTCATTTTAAGGTTCTTCCTCTTTCTTATTTAAGCCTTTGACATCCCGCAGATCTTCTGGAGGCAGAAAACTTCTCCATCTTGATTGACTTGGTGTTGTTTCACACTAGCAGGAGGCACTGAACTGCTCAGGGTGGGAGTAAACAGCAGGTCCCAGTCTTGGCCATCACGCGGTGTTTGATCTGCACTCATTGCTGACCTCGCCTGGACCACATCAAGAGCAGGCAGTCTGAGCAAGCGTTGGGAGCCCGTGGGGAGAGGAGCACTGGGAGCCCACGGTGGGGAGCGAGGAGTGTTGTCAGAGCTAATCCTCCCTGTTGTCATGGGAGGGCTGGCTCTGGGGAGCCTTGCGATGTCTTGCAAGTGAGAAAAGTCTCAGGAAAGAGAGCCAAAATTGAAGAGGTCACACTGAAATAAGCCAAGAGAGGCCAAAGGGAGGCTGACGCCGATATTCAGCCTCCGAAGCAGGTAAAGGCAGTATGTCATGGCAAACCGATCCTGCTCCACTGCACTGAAGCTTGAACCCATTCCCCCCAAATGGCCAGCTGGCATCTCAGGGATCCTCCCAGATGTAGGGGGGAGGAGCAGTAAGGGGAGGTCTTCCCTTCCAGCCCACAGGGAGGGAGCAAAGCTGCTAATTCCGGAGCCAGCGAGCCCTGCAGCTGAACACCCACCACCGCCACACTGGTGATGAAGGGTGGGTTTAACCCACCTTTGCCAACTCTGACTATCTTGTCCCCAAACTCTCCCAGGTGCCAGGTGCAATGAGCCTTCACCACCCTCCAGTTATAATGCGATGAGTACCAGATGATGACAAAAAGCATTGCCAGAGACACTGCCTGAAACACAAGCATCAGTGGCAGGAGGCCATTTACAACAAATTCTTCACCAAAGGCTTGGTCAGGGTGACCTCGCTCTGAAGTGCCACCAGAGCAGAGTGCTCTGCTGAGTACAGCTCTCTACTGAGAAAAGGAAAGATCTTGGACACAATGGAAATAAAAGCGTGGTTTGAAATGCAGGGAGAGGGAGGACAGTGAGCTATCTTGAAGCATCTACACGAACCGTATGATGACATTTAAGCCTGACAAGGCCGGTGAGGAGATCCAGGCAGACTGGGGAGTTAGACAAAAGGGCCAGGGTCTCAATGCAAGCTTTTATCTCCTTCCTAGCAAAGGTGTTTGGAAACCTTGAACGAGAAGAAAGGGTAGCAAGATAAACAGAGCAGGCAGCTGAATCCCCTCAAGATTTTGAAACAATGATCAAAGGAAAATGCAAAAGAGGAACATGCCCTCAGAAAGTCAGAGAAAAAAGATTCATAGCTCAGTGGTGGGGATGAGGTATTAGAGGAGGTATTTCAGCTCCTCCTGGGAATCCAGCCTGTCCCACACCAGGAAAGACACACTCGTGCTGCAGGGAGAGCACGGGCAGGTCTGAGCAGAAAGGCCAAGTCTCCTCCTGCCTAGGTTATGGGAAATTCCACAGTTTCTAAGTGTTGGGTCTGGGATAGCACGGAAGGATGTGTAAAAAATAAGATTTTATAAGCAAAGGAAAAAAAATTTCACAGCAAGGGTGGTCAAATGGTGGAACAGGTCACCCACAGAGGCTGTGCGATCTCCATCCTTAAAGATTTTCAAAGCTCAACTGAGAAAGGCCCTGGTTAACCTGGTTTAATCTTGAAGTTAGTCTTGCTTTGAATGGGGGGTTGGAACAAATGATTTCTGACAGTTCCTTCCAGCCTAAATTGCTGCATGGTTCTGTAATTCTATGATCTGAAATGATCTCAGGGTAGTATTTTAAAGTTTTAAGAGGTTAGCCTGCTGCACTAGAGGCCCAAGCACCGCAATACTTGGACTGAGCAAGCTGGAAGGGAGCTTACAAGAAAATGCAGGCCATCTGTCAGCTCAGCAAAACCTAAGCTGTCCCTAGAATTACTCTGACAACCAAAGTCAGACTTCCCCAGTCGGCTCGCAGGCTGGGGTGGATTGCACGTCCGTGCTCCCACTGTGAATGCGAGGGACTTCAGCAGCCAGCATTTCCTCTGGGCAAAGCACCTCTGCTTTGAAAGGAGCAAAAGAGTATCTCTACTTCTTGCAAGCAGTCAGATATTTTTGCTTGACATCCCATCCTAAGACAAGTTTTAGTGCCGGGTTCGGGTAGTGCTGTGCCGATGGGGGAGGAGCAGGAACATTTTGTACGCTCCCGGTCTCTTTGCAGGCTTCATCCCGCCAGCCTCAGGAAAGAGTGTCTGGCCATAATGTGTTCCAATCAGCCTGATGTAAGAGTAAGCCCCAGGTCACGAACTCTGTAGCCCTGACTCAGAGCAGGAGCTAGAGAAATAAAAACTAAGATAAACCTGAAAAATGAAAGTGGAAAAAAATAATATCCCATGACACAGACTGGTCCTCAGTGACACCAACAGCAACATTTGATTTCAAGCTGGTTGTGCCTTGCATGTCAATGCACAGACCTCCAGGTAAGGATGCCTTACCTTGCAGCTGTCAGTCACCCAGGACCGCATACCCCAAACAGATAATTTTTAATCATCATTTCTTTAGTAGTACCTTGAGGCTTCACTATAGGACAAGCACCTTACAGAGCCAGATATTATGTGCACAAAATATACCTCCTCTCCTCCATCATCCTAGTGAAATTTCCAGTCAATTTTCTCCCTTAACCCACATTTTTGTAGCAGGTGCTTTTAAATGAAGGAAAGAAAATGAGAAGCAGCTGTTTGATGGCTACTGAAGGGCCTGGGATGGCAGCAGCAACCCAGGACTGAGAAGGATTAATAGGCAGAGGAGGTCAGAGGTGACAAATAAATGGAGTTTATCAGAGAGTTACCGAAATAAAGGAATGAATCACATTGCTCTCATCGCCATAGATGAGGTATAAATAGAGTTAATCAGCACTGAATGAAAGCATATTAACTCAAGGAGAATTATTCATGCACTGCAGGTGTTTTCCCAATCCCTGTCCATGGAAGTAATGAGTGAGAGCAGTAATTGGTGTCCAGCCCATTTCTAGCCAGCAGCTATTGCCCCTTCTGGACTGAATTAATCTTCCAAATTGCTATGCTGCTTTACAGCACATATTTCAACATAATGATCTTTTACTTATTATTATTTTTGGTAGCTAGTGAGTTATCAAGATTGATAGCATGCTTTGCAAGAGAAATAAAGAACCCGAGGGGAACTGATAATTCATTGAACTTTTGAACTACCTCCAAGTCACCTCTCTGGGACTCGGAAATGATGATGTATTATTTATCCAGCCCTGGCTGTGCCTCTCTCAGTGTGGTAGGAAGCTTCAGGAGAGTAATAACATCACGGGCCCTGTATGCTTTCCCTGAACACTCACTGGAGAGAGCCTGCTACTAATTTGCCTTTCAATAGGGGCTGTATTTTTCCGTTGTAGACACTTTTTAAAACAGCAATTTCTATGTGCCAGGTTATCAATGCAGCCGCAAGAGTTTCCTTCACTCCACTCAGCTGAGCTGCTGCCGCCCTGCTGTGGCACCGGCAGTGTTTTGCACCGGTACCGATGACCTCCCTGCTCTCTGGGCCAGCACCACATCTCCCACAGACTGCAGCAACACAAGGACCTATCCCCAAACAAGTGCATGTAGCTCCTCTGGGTCCAGATCTCCCCCTGCAAGGTGCTGTGGTGTGGACTCAGTAAAGTGCTTTAAACTGAAGTTTAACACCAGCATGTGCTCACCTTCCTCACTAGCTTAGAGCTGAAACAATCATCCCTGGACAAGTCCAAACCCAGCGAAGTGAAAAGGTCCAGTGGATGCTGAGAAAGCAGCTTTCATCCATACAAGCAGTGCTGAGTTGTCTCACACTGACCTCTTTATCTTACCATCCCTTCATCACGCCAGGCAGGGGGAAGATGCTGGCTCAAGGTCTGCTGATGGGACCATCCCCACTCCGATGGCTCCTGTGTTGGGAGCGGGTCTGAGGCTGCACCCCTGAGTGCCAGGCAGGTTCCTGCGATGGCAAAGTCCCATTTCCCTGAAGACCTGGGAGGTCCTCTTATGGGGAGCGGCTGAGGGAACTGGGACTGTTTAGTCTGGAGAAGAGAAGGCTCAGGGGAGACCTTATGGCTCTCTACAACTACCTGAAAGGGAGTTGTGGCGAGCTGGGGGTCGGCCTCTTCTCGCAGATAACTAGTGACAGGACAAGGGGGAACGGCTGCAAGTTGCGCCAGGGGAGGTTCAGGTTGGAGATGAGGAGAAATTTCTTCTCTGAAAGGGTGGTCGGGCATTGGAACGGGTTGCCCAGGGAGGTGGTGGAGTCACCGCCCCTGGGTGTGTTTAAGGACAGGTTGGATGTGGTACTTAGGGACGTGGTTTAGTGGTTAATAGGTGGTGGGGGGATGGTTGGACTGGGTGATCCTTGAGGTCTCTTCCAACCTTAATGATTCTGTGATTCTAAGAAAGGTGAGCATAAGAACTGTCCCCCTTTGCCGCGCACATCAGGTTTAGCCTTGGACAGCAAAGGTTACGCGCTAAATTGGTTCCCTGGGCATTCACAGAGATGCCGCCGGGGGAACGGGGCTCCGCGGGGCGCGGCGGAGGCAGCAGCCGCCTTTCCTTTACTGCTGGCGCCCTCTCGTGGGCCGCCCCG
>VWZZ01006824.1:145240-170165 GCA_013399095.1 Psophia crepitans
TCGTTCCGGTTGCGAGGTAAAATACTGGAATTGGAGGTTTCCAGGGTGAGTCCGGCCTCACGGCTGTGCTCGTGTCCCCAGCGTTTAATGCTCTGGCTTTCGTGCCTTACCACTAGTTTTAGGGACAGATGTGCTTTCTCGCAGGCAAAAGGGACATCCATAGCTGTCACTCCTCTGTCCTTCCCTGCACACCCTGAAGCTGAATTCTGCGGTAGATGTGTCCCTGGCAGCATCGCAGCATCTCCTTCCCCTGCTGCNGCACCATCTCCTTCCCCTGCTGCTTCCCTCTGTCCCATGGGTTGCGCCTGCCTGCCTGTAGCACCCTCCATCTACCACACAACCTGGCTTAAATCTTCATCTAAGTCTTCAGCCGGCAGCACCTTCCGAGAGCTGTCACCTTCCTCGTCGTTCCCAGCCTGCCTGCCAAATCCTCTGCCCCATCTCGACCCACTGCACCCCGGCCCTCATCTCCTTCTTCACTAGCTGTGGTCCTGCGCCTGCCAGGCAGCCCTTTCATCCCTCTTCCTTCTCTAGTGGCACCTTCTAAGCTGTCACCTGCCAGGGCACTGTCAGCGCTGCTGTCTGCCTCTGTCACCTGACCCCTTCCTTTCATCCCTTCGACCCCAAATCACCTGAAAATGTGCTTATACTCCTTCACTCCTTCCTTTTATTCTTTCCCCTCTTATGTTTTCACGTTCGGTCCCAGCTGTACCCCTTATTCCAGCCGTAACTCATTCTGAGATGCAAATGAAGAGCGACAAGCCGTGCCACCGAAAGCTGCACTGGGGACACAGAGCTGGTGTGAAGCTCAGGACGTGCCTGCAGCTGTGGGGCTGTGAATTAGGGTCTGCTGCCTTGCTGCATGAGCTCGGGTAGGTAAGTGAACCTTCCCTTTCTTTCCTTCCTTCATCCGGCTTCTGTATTTCAAACCTGAGCTGCAGAGTGCCAGACAATTTCTTATTCTCTTGTGGTAAGGCATCAGATTCGAAGAGGTCCTGTTTTCTGTACGGATCGAAGGCCTAATAACAACACAAATAATAACAGCAGCCTATACAGTTTGTAAAATAAACCCCTGGCAAATGGGTATCTTGTAAGTGAAAGGATGGTTCCTAGATTTATACACAGTAAACATCCCAGAGCCTGCAGCTGCCTCCAGGACAATTTATTTCAATTCCACCTCATTTTCCACTTGTGAGATACTCCGTAAGACTTAGTGGCAGTATGTGGAAAAGGAACTAGGAAGCATTTCGGTGTAGAACAGCCACTGAGCAATCCAATATGCTTGATGCGCTGTATTCAGAAACAGAAATCACTGAGTACTGAAAATTTATGGAGAACGACACCGTTTGGTGATGCTTCTGCTTTGCTGTTCTCCCCTCCCTTCAGCAAAGAGGAACGAGCCCGGCTGCAGCTGGGTCTTCGCGCCCAGCATCCATCCACGAGCTTCTTTGCCTCACGGTACAAAGGGTATAAGTGAAGTGGAAAACACACATTCTCTCTCTGCAAGAACCACTATTTACATGTCACTTGCTTGGAAAATTTAGCAAGGATTGCATGTGTTAGAGATGTCAGAAGTCTTTGGAAAACAAAGCAAGGCTACTCCTGAAGGCTGTCATTCAGACTGGTGGGTTTCTCTCATCTTGGCTATTCGATAAGAAGATAGTTCACAGCTGACAGAGGAAATTGTTTTTGCTTTGACTGGTTTGGCGTCTCTTTGGTCTGGTCATCCAGATCTCAGCAGCAGCAACTGCGGTGGGGCTAGAAATGCCTTTGTGCGGACCTCATTCATTAATGATTGGAGAGACAATGCAGACTGTCAGGCACTCAGTGGGAGGCAGGATTTCCTCTGGGGAGAGCTCACAGGGGGCAAAGTCCTTGTGCAGAGAATGTCAGCAAACATCAGTGGCTGAGCAGGAGAGCTTGCGAAGTTGCTGCCCCCACCCAGCTCAGCACGACTGGAGACACCTTATCCCCTCCCAGTCCAGGTGCCCTCAGCTTTGCACTTCCAGGCCTAGCTTTGCTCGAGACCACGGACCAACCCTGTGCAAGGCAGTGCAGAGATGCCTAGCCCTAACCCGAATTTTTAAGCCCATGTAATAGATGTCAAGGGCTTTATGTGCCGTTGTCGTCTTGTGCGCCCTGTGGGACCAGTCGAAAGCTGAGACAAAATTTTATTAAAATACAGTGTAGAGTGGTGGGCGGCTTATGGGATGTCCACCTGACGGACCCTGTGATGTCATCCCACAGCACAAGCTGGTACTTACACACAAAGGCACATATGCATGAGGACCAGAAAGCCAATGTGGCTATTCCCATCGTATACGTTATTTAGTGAAGTGGCATTGCCAGGATCTGAAAGAAGTAGCCTGCAACAAAATGGAGAGCAAGAGAGAAGAGCTGAGCTGGGCTGTGAAAGGAGCAGCTATCTGCTTGCCTTAAGACTAGCCTGAAAAAGACCAAAAGCAGAGACAGCAGGATGCCCCACAGCCTTTGGGAGAGGAGAAAGAGGAAAGGGTGGTGGGAGTGAGCTGAGCCACACCAAACACACCAAGCACACCAGACCAAGAGGCGGATAACTACCTGGGCCTGAGCAAGCAGGGTCTGCACAGGGCAAAGCAAAGGCAAGAAGCACTCTGATGAGGAAGTGTTTCGTTTCTGCAGGCCCAGGCACTCTTGCCATCCCATCAGGCCAACCTCACTGGCAAGAGCCACCGATGACCCTGAGAGCTCTACATGTTGTGGGCAACAAGAGCAGCCAGCTGCAGCAGAAGACAAGCCAGAGAGCAAAGGAGGAAGATCAGGCAGTTATTTAAAGCATGTCCAGCTCCATGAATCAGTAAAAAGATGGCTTGAAATCTTTTGAGGTCAAAGCAATAAAAATACCTGTCTGCTGCAGGTGTCTCCCTTCAATCTTTCGTTGTTTTGTCCTTACAACTCCACCTTTTCTTCCTCCTTCTTTTTTTTTTCTGGCAATCCTCTCTTCTGTCTTCTTGTTCTTAGACTCTTTTCTGTCATCCTTTACTCTTGACCTCCATGCTCCCTCTCGACAGAAAGCTGCCATCTTTTAGCAAAACACCTCTGTCTCAGCCTTGGCCTCCTGCTCTGCCAGTTGAAAGGAGACAAGATACAAGGTGCCGGGCTGAAGGTGAGATAAATATGCCTTTCCAACCACTCTGATGAATAATCAAGCTCAGAGCTGGCCGTGTTGGAGGCACCCAGGCTACTAACTTAAAGCATAGGCTTGGCTCCCACTGAGTCCAGCTGCTGGATTCCCACTGCAGCCTGCTGGCACAGGGTTTGACCCTTGCTGGAGCAAATGCACTGAGGCCCAGCCCCCTGCAAGACCAGCAGACGACAAACCCCTTTCCGTGCCCTCACTCCTGCTGCTGACCAAGCCTTAAGGCCCAGCCCTGTGCGGCTCGCCCACAGAGGAAGGTGTGTGACATTCGTTTGCCCATGTTTGACAGACAGAGTAGTCACTCACGTCGCTTCCATCTCCACTCTGGCAGCCTGCAATCCACTCCCCAGCACGCTCTTTTATTGGAGGGATGAATGCTGGCCAGTGCCTTGGCTACTCGGTGCATTTCAAGTTGGGAATATGCAGCTAAACAAAGCAGCACGCGCTCTCTGTTTGCCTCTCCCTGTCTCCTTTGTCTTCAGCAGGAGTTATCTGTTGCCCAGGGGCAGCAGTGAGGGGCTGGGTGCTGGTCTCCACATTTGCGAAAGGCCATGGCCAGAGTTGGGCTCTAAGTTTTGATTACTTTGCTGTTGGATCCATTTTTATTTCAGAGGACCAGATACTCTCCTGATGTATAAAAAAAAATGAGTGAAGACATAGTGCGCATCCCAGGATCAGCCTCTCTGAATTCAGATGTTTGATCAGCAGACAAAGGGGCAGAGAGGAGTGGAAGGAGGGGACCATAAGGTCCTTGGCATCTTTGTGCTGTTTCCACCAGTGCGGGAAGTCTGAAGACTTTGACTCTGCACATCAAAGTCAAAGGTGAAGGCAGGTAAATGGAGTTTATTCACTTCTCATTTGGGCAGGAAGAGTTTACTCATTCCTCACCGGGGTCCTGGAGCCCCAAGCAGGGACAATTGCTCACTTCTATTCACCACTGTAGCATTGATCCTGTTTCAAGGGCAGGTTTGTTTGGGTTTTTTTTCTGTTTTTCAACTTAATGTTACACAAAATGGTCAAACAAGGTCCTCTCTAGCCTGTGCCCAGGAGAGGCAACCAGCCGGTACTTAGGGGAGACACAAGCATGCGCTTTCCTCGCCCTGCAGCTGTGGGACTTTGTTGATGGTTCTGCCCGGACCTCTGCACTCACTCCCCTTGGTGGTCCCTCTGAACCTGCTTGGTGTGCACACCACCCACCCTTGCTGTGCCTTGGTGGGCTCCCTGGTGGGTTATGCAGGGTGAGGTGCTGTGCACACACACCCCCAGGGATGGCCCCCTTCTCCCCCAGGGTCTTCATGCCAAAAGATGGGACAGGGAACTTCATTATGGCCACAAAGCAGAGGGCAGCAGCAAAACCAGCCCCTTTGCTGCCCATCATTAAACTCCTTTCCTATTGTCCTGGTTCACCACAAAATCTCTGTTAGAAAACTTTAGAGATGACTTAGGAGAGATGGCTGCAGTCAGCAGGCAGATTTGGGGAGAGCTTTCTAGGGGGGAGGCAGGAGCATAACCATAAACAGCAGAAGACCACAAATCAGACATCAATATTGCCTAGCCGGGGGAACCAAGGTGGCTGAGGGGGGACCCAGCAGGGTGCATGATTTCAAGGCAGTGCCTGGGGTCTGGCTGGAGGAAGGCTTCTCAGCGGAGAGACAAAAGTGGCATAGCCTATGGTGATCTTACCATGCCACATGAAAGTTTCCTTTCCTTCCTTTTTATACTTATTTTTTATTAATAATTTGCAAGCAGGAGGTGGGGAAAGTAAATTATTTCAGCCTACATCTTTGGTGCCAAGCTGCAGAGCTGGACCACTGAATCTATAAACCGAAGGCCCCTCAGAAGAGCCGGTGGCTGCGAGCTGGATGCCCTACTCGTCCCCACGCCCAGGCTTGCACCCACACGTCGGCTTGCACAAAACCGGGAGTGGCACTGGGGCTTTAACTGCAGCAATCCTGAGTGCTGGAAACTCTGACTAATTCCCCGGGGACTCACAGGCCGCTGGCTTAGGAGAGCGTCTGCAGTTAGTCAGGCTGGAGAAGTCCAGTCACAGGCAGCAATGTGGCATCTTATTGCTTGATTTATTCATCTTATTCGATAACCATTACAGAGGGAGAAACATCCTGGAAGGACATAATGTCTGGCAGGCGGAAGCAGCCAAAAGCCTTGCCGACACGGTCCCTGCTCCCGCTGCGGTTAGGACGCGGGGCCGCGGTGACAATACGCATCACGGTTAGAGGGCACGGTCACAGGTTCCTGCTGCGGCTAGCTGCGTCTGCAGCAGGCGGGCGGCATCAGCCGCGCAGCGTGCGTGCTGTGCTCTACCGAGGCTTGCACTGAGCAAACCAACGTAAAGGCCGCTGGATTTAGATTTAAGAGTGGGGGAAATAGCCTTTTTAAAAGAGGGTTCTGGATGAAAATGATGGACAACTACTATCAGAAGCTCCTGTCCGCTACCCGGGCTGCTGCTGGGGTGATTTATGAGCCAGTTTATGGAGGCAGGCAGTAGCGATTGCCTGCTCCCCTCTGCAGCACAACGCAGGCTGCAGCCGGCAGTAGCTGAAGGGCGGAAGGCGCTGCTGTGCGGTCCCCAGGCTGGGAAGCGACAGGCCGCTGCTCCTGACCCCAGAGACACCCGCAGCGGGTCCTCCTCTGGGATAACACCCAGCCCAGCCACCGCGGCAGTCACGTCCTGGCCTCTCACAGGCGGTCAGGGCTTGAAAAATTGTATTTACAGGGCAGCTGCGACACTCAAGAGGTCAGAGCTGCAAGGATGCGCTCCTATAAATCAAGTGCATCTACTGGCTACATCTTCCTAATCAGTTCCTGGGGAAAAAAAGGCTTTTTGTCTGGAATTAATGTTTGGGGGTTTGCTTTCTGGTTCAGAGTCAATATGTTTAAATGCTCTGCAAAAGAGCAGCAGAAAAGAAAAAGCTCTGCAAGCTGGTCATGCATATAAAAAGCCTCACCCTTCAGCGGACTAAAGCCAAATAATAATCCACTCCGCTCTCACTTATTTTAGGCTCGTTTTTAAAACAAAATATGGAAACCCATCAGAATACTTGGAGTGCATTAGATTCTGACCGAGCAGGTCGCAACCTGCAAACCTCCCCACGGAAGCGTGTGTGGCTGGTTTGAACGTCCCCATCCCTCTGTGGCCGCGCCGGGCTGTGTGTCGGGACTGCAGCCCGCTTGGGCCAAGGACAGTGTACAAGATCAGCTCAGCGGCATTTCATTTTTGTCTTGCTTTGCCATAATAAACACAATAATTACAATCAGCATTATCACCCTAGCTATTTATTATTGTTATTTGACATACGATGATAACTTGCACTATCGCATGAGAGCCTCTCTCTATTCCAAGCAACCGCATTGGATCCAGAAGATATATTGGCAGTCAAGCCACCCATTTTAATTGACTCTCTCATCTTCGCAATGGCAGCGCCGGCCCAGCCTGCACACAGAGCAAAGCCCTGCCAGCTGAGGACGCCGGCAATTTGCTCAGCTGTTCATCTCCTCACTTGACTTATCCCAGTAAATGGATTTCCACCAGGAAGCCGAGGAACAGGTAGGCTCCTGTGCGAGCCTGCTGTGGTTGCAGTAACACAAATGGAGAGACACACCAAAATCCTGATAAAAGCTACGAGCTGCCTGGGACAGGTACAGACCCCATGCAGGGGACAGCTGGAAGAACAGGGATTTCTTTGCCCCGGCTGTGTGCCAGGCTCCATGGAGGGAGGGAAGAGATGCCCGTGCTGGGGGCAGTGGGCTTTGGCTCGCAGCCCTGCTGCTGCAGAGGCGAGGGGAGCAGGCTGAGGTAAGGTGCCGCCAGCCGCCTCTCTTGCCTCATTTATTTGAAAGGACGGCTGGTGACAGAACTGAGAGGAACATTTGTCTGTGACTTTATCACTGGTTTCCATGGAAAGTATTGTGTCACAGGGGAGAATGAATTCAAGGCAGGAAAAAGCTGAAGAATCGGAAAAGCTGGGTAACAGGGCTGCTGCTGCTGGGCGAGGGTATCTGGAAAAGGCAGGTCAGGAGCAGCGCCAGTATCTCACCGGTGGGCTTTCTCGGTGGTCAGCCTGCACGTACAGGCTGCGTGGCTGCCACGGACAGCCAGGGTTTCCAGCAGGCTACAGTGGCAAGGCCACAGGTTATTTTTATAAATCCTCATCCTTGCAAAGGCTTCGCCCCCAAATCACCCCTCGAGTCCTCCCTGGACTCCCACCACCAGCCCTCAAGCAGACACCTGCTCCCCAAGCCCACTGATCCCCTGGAGCCCTGGCATGGCTCGGATCCCGTGTCACTAGAGGGCACTCGGGTTTTTTTTTCCACCAAGCCTTCAGTATTAATATTCATAACATGCACCACGCTCTTGGGGCGGGTTGGCAATATTCTCTTACAGAAGCAGAGAATTTTTTTTCCAGCTGGTTTGCAGGGAGCAGGAGGGATGGCAAAGGCAGCGCCTGTTTTTGGAGGGGATGCCGCAGGGGCTGCTGGCAGCGCCAGAAACGGCGTGTGCGCGGCGTGTGCTGCGCAGGCTGCTGCGCCCACCATACGTCGGACCCCTTCTTGCCGCGCCTTGAAGCGGTGCAGGAGAGAGACGGATCCTGGACCCGTAGGGCTTTCAATAAAGTGCTAATTGCAGCAAACTCTCAGCCTCCTGGAGCTTCAAATAAAATAAGAGTACTGACACATCTGAAGCTTGGTGCCCAGTGAAGTATGAACTAGCAGTGCAGGCTTTTGTTTACTGGCTCTGAAGCAGATTACTAACACAGCAGTGAAGTAATTTACTTCTATAGGGACCTGGAAAAGACCCTTTAGAAAGAGGAGATGTGAGTGATGAACTGCCTGGATCAAGGGGCTGCACTCCACGCCTCGTTTGGAAGGGTTTTTGCCCTATTCTGACCTGACGGTAAGGCTCCTGGTGTCCTGCCCCGGCTCTGGTGTCCCCACCGCAGCAGAGGGTCCAGCCACTGCCCAGGCACCACCTCGGGCTGGACCAGCACCGCTGCCCTTGGCACAGGCACCATGGGCCGGTCTCCCTGGCTCAGCACTGTGCTCTGCACTTCCCCAGCGGCAGAATGCCCCACGCCAGGTCCTCCCCTCCGTGTCCTGCCCACAGGTGCGTGTGCACACCCATTCACACACATGCCAGCACACAGGGTACCGCTGGCACGTGCCCCAGGAGCAGCCAGCAGCTGGCACAGGGTACAGCTCTAGGGAGCAAGGCTGTGAGCAGCACTCAGGGTTACAGCTCCCGCGTTCCCCCAGCTGACTGGGCCAGCCCTGGCCCCGGGGGTAAGTAAGTGACCTGTGGCAAATTCACAATGCCTCCTCCACCGACAGCTGAGCACTCGGCTGGGAGCACAGCCTTCACTCTCCCACGGGATGCCAGAGCTCGCACCCCGCAGTCACAGGAGGGTCAGTCTCACCGCGGCCCTCGAGCCTTTGCCAGCAGCAAAGTGTGTGTGTCTCCGCTCTGATGAAGCACATTTCCCTCTCACAAACCACGGCTCATTAGCAGTAATGCTTTCTAAGCTGTAACTGGTATTCAAATCAAAGAGAAGTAGCGTATTTTCCCTTATTTGTTTCCACTTTATTTGCACTGGAGTAGCAGCTAGGGGCTCTGATTGGGACCCCCTTGTGCAAGACATAATGAAAAGATGGTCCCTGCCCCAAAGAGCTTCCGGCTTAATTACCGAACAAGCCACAACAGATGGATGCCCCATACAGACAGGGAGGAGCACAAGGTAACAGGGAGACAATTATGATTAGCTTAATAAGCCGCGGTCACAGTACAACAGCTGCCTGCCATTGTCACTAATTGTCACTCCAATCGCTATGAAAGAATTCTTTCAGTTTAATCGCGAAATGTTCTCCATCAGCCAGGGGGAGAAAACCCAGATATTTTCCTACACCTCGTGCCTCACTTCTCTATGAAACCATGCTGCCAAGCCCGGGGATCCAGGACACGTTGCCTCCAGCAGCGGTGCTTCTGCAGGTATCTCCCTGCCTCCGCTCGCTTCCCGCCTGGCCCTGAGACACGACAGTGGTTACGGCCCCTTCCACTCCCATCCCTGCCCGGCCTCACCATGGAATGGATGGAGGAGCTGCACACAACGGCGCTAGCAGGGCTGCAGGGACAGAGCACCATGCACCCAGCCCCACACAAGGGCGAGCAGCAGGAGAAGGTCTTGCTGCTGGAGGTCTGGCACTATTCAACCACAACCTGAGGGTTAAATCCATCTTTCTCTTTTTCTCCCCACCACAACTCAGCTGCATTGTATGTGCTCACTGCCAGCCCCTCTCATGTGCTCTGACACTGTGACCGTGGCAGCACAAGCCCAAATTCCTGGCCTTTCATGCTAACAGTAACCATCACACTTTTCAGTGGTATTTAATTCAAAACCGCTCCCATCTGTAGCTTTTTTGACTAACTATTTTCTATGCATTTCTGGGGTTTTCTTCCCTCTGTATTTCTGTATCTACTTCCAGATTTTTGACTGCTCAGATTAATGTTTCAAAGGTCCTGAGTGTCTGTTGAGACTGGCTTGCCCGTATCGCACGCACACGTACACACACGCGTGGAGGACGCAGGATTCCTCCATGCCCACAGAGGAGGGCAAACAGAGGGCACATCTGGCCATCCAAATTGGATTTCTGCTCTGGCTGAGCTGCGAAGGAGCCTGTCTCTCTCCAGCAAGCAGAGAGTCTCAGGACACTGAGGCTGCAGCGTGGGGTTCAGCCCAGGCCCCACCAGGCATGGCTGCCCTGCACCCCTCTGTCTCTACAGCCACCAGCTGCTGTCCCTTCCCGTGCACAGGCATGAGCCCTCACACTGGCCGTGGGGTGACTCAGACCACCCCATCTCCCTTCTTCACAGATGCCCATCTTGCCTTAGACCAGAAAAAATTACCTACTGCCTGCTGATTTACACCCAGGCTCTCAAGAACCTCCGCTGGGCTGTGCCAGCTCTTGGTAGTAACTTCCCTTGACACTGGGAGGGAGCAAAGCTGTGAGCATTGCCCTTGGTGGCTGCGGCCATCACACTGCAGACCGCTGTGTTACAGGGACCTCCACCCAACCTTCCTCCCTCCCAGGGGCTTGTATTGACTTCCATTTCCTTTGCTGCTCTCCTGAAGCTGAAGTAAAAGACACCCGCATAGAACGCGTGGGGTAGGAAAGGAGGGTGCATTCGTCCGCACCAGTGAGGAAACGGCCCCGGGCTCTCCAGGGCTCAGATTGCTCCCAGCAGCACCAAACCCGCTGTGGCAGTGCGGCCAGCGAGAGCCAGCGATGAGGAGCAGCGGCTGGGCTGGCATCTCCTGCCTGGAGACGCGTCTCCCCAGGCTGGCACAGAGCCTTGCCAGAGGGCAACTGCTGCCAGCCACTCCGACAGTGCTAGCCACCCATGCTGTGCCATGCCGCGTGGCACTGGGTGCCAGTGCCCTGCAGAGACGGGGCCTGCCGGTTTACCGGCTACGATGGAGCCCAGCCAGCCCTGGGTGACCTAAGCGGGAGCGAAGGATGAGCCCACGTGCACTGCACGCCGGCCAAGTGCCACGGGTGGCTGCTGGGCAGGCCTGGCCGTGTCCCGCCTGTAAATGCCATTCCAGGGCACTTCATTCGCTCCATAGTGTCCTTAAAGCAAGAATTAAGTTGCTTTTGCCTTGTGTCTCGGATCACTCTGCATCTTTGGATACTCGCGCCAGGTCAAGTGTGAATGAATTGTACTTGCTGCTTTCCGGGATATATTGCCTTTGCTGGAACAGTAAACTGCCAGCTGAAAAACATCCCTGGTTTGGGGAGGGTTTTGGGGTTTTTTGTTGTTTTTTGTTTTGTTTTGTTTTTTCTGAGCATTAATAGCTCCGTATTTATTCTACTATAACAAAAAAATAAAATATTGAAAGATTTTCTGACAGCTGCAGTTGAATCATTGCAAAGTGGAAAAACTTCTTTGGTAAAAATTAGTCCATCACAGGTTTGTTTGCTGGGTTGCCTGGGGCTGCACTGCTTTCCTTTCCCTACCTGCTAACTATCGACGTGACAAGGACAAGCAAGTTGTAAGATAAAGAGCAAACGTAATTTTAAAGTAAAACCTTCTGTGTTGAAAAGCAGTAACTACATTGCAATCAATCGGCTGCTACCGTTTTCCTTCTGCTCAAGTGGATATAAGTCAGGGGAAAGGAGGATGCCACAGGACACAGCAATGTGCTCGCCGCAGCCTGGGCCGCCAAACAAGGTGTCTTGGGGCCTTAAAGACCGCGACAGTTGGAAATGATTTGCCGGCACACATTTTGCACCATATGTCCTCGCAGTTGAAGTACCTATAAAGTGTGCTTAAGCAATGATATGCTGCCAGGACGAAGGCTGGTGTTCTTCAGCCTTTCAGCAGCTCTGCTGAGGGGAATGATTACAGAAGCTGCAGAAATCTGTTGCTTTCTCTCTACCTTGGGAACGCAGAGCTGGTTGAACTTGCCAGCCAGCCCAGCGAAAAGGTAAAAGACGTCAGAGGCAATTAAAGGCGAGTCAGTGTAAAATCTGCAGAGTTCAAAAACACTTGAACCGATCCTGTCAGAGCGAGACAATATTCCCAAAAGAAAAATGCAGTCAAATACAGGGCGGGGGTGGGAAACCCAACATAAACATGCATTAGGAAGAAAATACTGTTATTTCTGAAGGATGCAGTAATCTGTTTGAGACAGGTCTTGGTAAATCAGCGCTTCAGTGCCTTATTTACAATGATGAGAGAGACGACGTGAAATGATGAGAAGTCTTGCATAACTAATTCGCTGCAATGTTTCAAAGCTGTTAGTGGAATGATAGTAAGAGCAAATAGAGAGGGTACTTTGTGCCAAGATTTTTAAAAAGCACTTCATAAAAAGAAAAGTTAAAGATTAATTAACTATTGGCTGTGGTATGACAGTGCAGTAAAGCATCGTTAGATAGACAACTGGTTTAAAAACAGCTTATGAAGGGAGGCTAGGACATGAGCAAACCAGCAAGCGTTTGATTTTAAGACTTTAATTATCTGTAATGTCTTGTATTTTTAAATGACTAGGTTGGGATATGAAATATTAGTTCCCAAACTTTGCAGGTTAAGACAACAGTCAAATTTAATAAGCAGGAAGGGAGCTGGTCTGCGTGCAATACAGCTCTGCTCTGAAAGGTGATTGTGAAAATTACGTACCAGTATTTTTTTTACATGGTTATATTTCACGTACAAGCAAATGACAGTTTCATAACCACCTGCTCTGCAAACTGCACTGGAGATCCTTGAACGTCAGTGGGAATATTTGTAGAGTTGGGTGCTCCTCAAAGTGAATCAGGGCATCAGTCTCTGACCCAAAGCCAATAAAGGAAAGATGGGCTTTACTGGGGATGACTAATGTGAAACAATAAATCAGGGAGAAGTGCCAAGCTGCAAATAGCACCGTCATGCAATGCACTGCCAAATATTCGGGAGTCCTATTCAGAAAACTTTCGAGCTCATCAGCATTGTATGTAGCTGCACTAAACCCGGGAGAACCAACGCTGTCGCTGGTGGTATTGAACGCAGGGTCTGTACCATACGGCCTGTGGCAGGTGCATTTTGCTGAGATTACAGCACGACAAAAAAGCAGTCGTTCCATAAATACTGATTTAGGACTGGGTTAAATCTCACGAGCTGCGGTAGGTTTCTACGCTGCTCTTCCATTTAAGGGATCTTTAAGTGCAGTAAACACGTTTCATATAGGGGAGGCTGCTCAGGAATTTGCCTGTTCTGGATAGCGTGATTTTGTCTGGGTAGTGTTTGAGGCCAAGCGGCAGGGACCAAGAGACAGAGGAGAAACTCACAGGCCATCTAGAAACAGGCACAAGAAGATACATGAAAAACACAGCCACAGCAGTCGGCGGGGCTTGTGCAACTCCGTGTCTGCGGAGAGCTGCCCGCTCGCATCGGGGCGCTGGCTGAGGGGCCTCCAGGGCGGGCAGCAGCAAAACCTGCCTTCAGTCCTGCGCTCGGGAGAGCCCGACCATCTCCCTGGCACAAGGGGTCTGCCTCTCCTGGGTGTCACGGTCAGCTTTCACAGGCCTTCAAGAGCAGTTCCTGACGTTCTCACACTCTCGTTTTCCTCCTGTCTCCAAACCAGCCATGCAATCTAGGTCACGGTCAACCCTTCCATTATTGTTTCAAACCTCCAAGCCAATAAAAATAGCTTGCAAAGGTTTTCATCTTATCTCCACCACCCATTTCTTTGGCAATTCAGCAGGAACACTCTGTGCCCTGCTGCCTTGCTGGTCCTGAGCTTCCCAAGCATCTTTTGCATCTTTTTTTTTTTTTTTCTCAAAATTTCTGCTGCAAACAGCTCAACTGTCTGGAAAATGGCCACCTACTCTTCACCTTTGCCCACCTCTCTGTTAAGGAGCTCATTAAAGTGTTCCTCTGCCTTTCTGCAGTTGAATTCTTTAGAACTAAAAGCTCCCATTTTTGTTCTTTATCGGACTCACTCCCAGTTCCTTCACTGCCACTTCGGTAAAATGCTCACATGCTGTTAGGACTTCTACTCTGCCACATCGTGTCCAGCAAGGCACAAAAGAAATACCTTTGGCTTCATCCTATCAGCTTTTTGTACCCACTTTCAGCAACATCATATCCTTCTGCAAGACACCAAGTTGGACTGTAAATGCAAACAATCCATCACGCTGCATGCTAATCCTCAGCTGCTTTTGTGTCATCTTCCCCGTGTTGTGTACATCTTGTAGATACCAACATCCTCCATGACTCTCATACAACACTCAGTCAGATCTCAAACTCTTCTTAGTGTTTCTGTGACATCCCTATCTAGGTTTGGGTTCCTCAAAGCCTCCAGGGTATATCTATGGCTGTTCTTCATCTGCTTCTTCATCATGCAGGAATTTCTGCTATCGGCATTCTTACAAGTCACAGTCAGAGCTCCTCAGGCACCTGATGTTCTGGTGATTCCTGACTTCCTTAGCAACCTGTCCTCTGGTTGTTACTGTCATCCCTCTGCGCCAGCAACTACTGAACTGGATATCTACCAAATTTGGCAAAAGCACAGAAACAGCAAAGTTGATGTCTTCCCGCAAGTTCTGAGCAAATGGGTGATTTGAGAGAGATGCTGTCATGTGTACCCTTCCAGAGAGAAAGGCAAGACTGGTTGCAGTCCTCACTGCCGGGGCTGGCAACAAACACAGCCAGGATGCTCACGGTGCTCGGCTGAGAGCCCACAGGAGGTAGGTGGGCAACAAGAGGGGAACTGGAAATACTGTCATTAGCCAGAATGAAGTGGTAAACGCTTTGGCATCCTGCAGAGCTGGAGGATAAGGGCACAGGAAGCACACGGGTACTGGACTGGAGTGCTGGACATGGGGTAGATCTGAGGATGCTGCTGTGGAGATGACAGAGAGGACAAGGGAAGGAACAAGCATCAGTGCACAGAGCACAGATCCACTGGGAAAAGGCTCCTTAGTTCTGCTGCTCATGAATCCCCTCCATCGTGGGTCAATACTAACTGACTGACATGACTAACAGAGACCTGATCTCTGGAGGTCTGTACAGCCACATCTTTAAGTGTGGCACAGCTATCTGGTCTCATTCCCTTGTAATTATCCATAACGCGCAGAATCTTTTACCATGTGATTGGTTTCTTCCCCTGTTTTAGCACTGTAGTTCTCTCGCCCATCTCCCCCGACAAACTTGAGAAAACCAGTGTATATCAGTACAGTTCTTCATGGATGGCTCCTGTTATTTCATCATTTGCTTCTGCAGTGACTACTGACGAAGCAGATACCATGCTCTCTTTTTTATCCTGAAACAGCAAATTTATTCACTGAGGGTTTCCAAACCGGTGACTGCTAATAACCCAGGCTCACCATTATACATGCTCACACTGCATATCTAGCTGGCTTGCTTCTGCTACAAAACAGTGGGTTTGCTCATTTTTAACAGACAGACTCCCAGCTCCCTCAATTTTTGCATGGCTGTGACACTCCTGTGGTTGCAGTGCTGTAACTTAGAAGTGGCCTGACCTGGGTAAGATCAAAACATTCCATCTTTCAAGTTTCCAGTCCTTTTTCCACCATAAGTCATTCGCACATATTATAGTTGGTGCTTTTCCAAGGTGTATTTGAGTTTCTTATAAATCAGGGCTTTTATAGAAAAGAGATACTAAGCATATGCCCAGCCTCCAATCTAAAGGACCAAGGTTCTTAATGTGGCCAGTCTCCTTCAGCATGACGGGAGAAGGAGTCTGCAAGCAAAACTACTGGAGATTTAGCTGTGTGCCCATGGGAATACAGAAGCCCTTCTGCATGGTCATACGCTAGCTAGCAAGGGCCATTAAAACACCATGCAAGCTCATACTTTGTGATGAATGAGGCCCACAGCCCTGCCTCAAGGTAAAGAAAATGAAGCAAACCTTCACTGGAGCCTCAGGATTTATTCTCAGGGAGAAATGCAGCAGGCAGGAGGAGATGCAGGCAGAGCACAACAAGCTGGGTTTGACCCACACAGACAGGACAGCTACTCACAGCAACGTCAACAAAACTAAAGGGGGGATGGCCAATCTGACCCGGCAAGTCTCAGCAAGTCAGGAGCTGCTACAAGATGTCTCAGACACAAGAGTCTGCCTATATGATGTCAGGGTCAAAATCCTGGGATAGGTGTCCATCCAGGGCTCAGTGTGCCCCAGAAGACCTTGGGTTGCTGCCCCATGTTCTGTGTGTGCCACCAGCCAATGCCACCCTCACGCTTTGCTAGGAGTCCAGCAGAATCCCACAATGGGAACTGCACATCAGTGGAGCTGCTCAGTGGTGGCTGCTTCTCCAGGAAGCTTTCTGAATAATAACTTTGGGGCAAGATAGATGGGTGGACATGACTAGTGAGGACCTGACAAGGTAGATTCATTGGTTAACTTAGTGCACTCTTTGTCATGTTCAGAAGAGAGACCAAATCAGCCCTGCTGAGCAGTATCTCAGTAGGTTCTCTATCTGTGAGGCTTGGCTCCTGGGATGATATGCTCTCCACTCCTGCACAAAACCTGTTTCCCCCAGAAAAGATGGCAGTTACATGAGCCAGCAATGTGTCCTTGTGACAACGAAGGCCAAAGCTATCCTGGGCTGCATTAGGAATGTTGCCAGCAGGTTGAGGGAGGTGATCCTTCCCCTCTACTCAGCACTGGTGAGGTTATACCTGGAGGTGTGTCCAGTTCTGGGCTCCTCAGGACAAGACAGACATGGACGTAGTGGAAAGAGTCCAGTGAAGGGCCACTAAGATGATCAAGGGACTAGAGCATCTCTTTTATGAGGAAAGGCTGAGAAAGCTGGGACTTTTCAGCTTAGAGAAGAGAAGGCTGGGGGGGATCTTATCAATGTATAGAAACACCTGAAGGGAGAGTGCAAAGAGCACGGAGCCAGGCTCTTTTCAGTGCTGCCCAGTGACAGGACAAGAAGCAGTGGACACAAGCTGAAACAAGGGAGTTTCCATCTGAACATCAGGAAACACTTTTTCTCTATGAGGGTGACTGAGCACTGACACAGGTTGCCCAGGGAGGTTGTGGAGTCCCCATCCCTGGAGATATTGACCACAGTCCTGGGCAGCCTGCTCTAGGTGACCCTGCTTGAGCAGGGGGGTTGGACGAGATGACCGCCAGAGGTCCCTTCCAACCTCAACCATTCTGTGATCTGTGATCCCACAATACAAGCAGTGAGGATCATACATAACACCTGGACTCCCAGCACTTTTGAAAAGGTGACCTCAACTTCCTAGTACAACAATGAGTGAGTACATTTGGAAGCTATCCCTGAGATTCTGCTTAAGCTGAAGCCTGCTGTGAGTACTCTGCATTTACTCTTGGAAACTACACCCAGCTGGATGGTTCAGAGAAAAAAATGTATTTAAATTAGGCATGTGGATTTGCATCTTAATCATGTTATCATGATTAGGTAGTACCTCGGCGTTACCTCAGGCAACCATAGGCTACACACCTAAATGAAACCTGAAATAGTCAAACCCTTTCTGCTTTACATATACTATGTCAGTGCAGATTTTCATATCTGCAGGGCAAATCATAGATTAGCAAGTGGCATTTTAATGATTGAAAGAGACAGCCTTGCCTGGGACAGGCACCAACTAATTGCAGTAACGATGGATGCTTTGAAATAATATATCCTGTTTCTGGACCATCGCAAAATTAAATTTAGGTCTTGTCCTACTCCCAGCGTAATCAATAGCAAAACCTTGGGGTCAGCTGGACATCAGTGGATTTCAACGAAGCTATGACCATTTCCACCAGCTGAAGATCAGCCCTGGGGAGTTCAGTTATTGACATCATGAGTCTCTGCAATTTGCTATTGACTCCAATGAAGTCATGACAGTTTACTGTAGCTGAGGATTTACCCCCCTTCCTGCTTAACGTCAGGAACAGAAGCAGTATCCATTAAACCACTAATCCTCTCAGAAAGAGCAATCACAACCTCATGCTCTTCTGGGTTGTCCAGCCTGAGCGCTCAGCCTGTGGCAACGGCCACTGCAGAGTCTTCATTTTTGCAGTTGGAAAAGTCCCTGTTTCCCCATGCCAGCTAATAGACTCAGCACAAGTCATAATTGCAGCCGCTGCCTCCCCCTACACTATACATCTCCCCAAACATCTCAGGGCAGAGAAGCAGCTCTCTGAACCCAAGGCTGCTTGGGGAATCCCTCCTTCCTGCTCTTCCCACGGCGCTTGTTGCTGGAGGACCTCCTCCCTCTGGCACCATGGGGTCATCTGCCTGGCCTTCTGTCACTGAGAAGAAGGCTTTGATAAGACATGTGTGATGCTGTAAAATGTATATTTGACACTGTCACACACACTAGTGGGCACAGTCTCTACCCCCGCATCAGTGGGAACGCACCCACACCATTAACAGTGTGTTTGGTCTGTCTGTGAAGTTGAAATCCCAGCAGAGGCACCGCATCGCAGATTCAATTTTCAAAAGTTCAAGTTGCTCTAAAATGTGTGGATCATTTCAACATTGTATGGACACAACTCTACAGGGCTAAAATGAAAACACAGTAGAAATGTGGGGACTGCAGACAGCTTTTTATTGTCAGGAGTGGTTGAGGGCTGGTGACTATGGCACGAGCTGGAGGCCCAGGCAGAATCAGCAGTTGTCCTCTCCTTCACTGAAGATGGAGTGCAAGGTTTGCTGCTGCTTTACCTGAGAGGGGGGTGAATGCACTCCCTGGAGCATTGCCAGCCACCGTTCAACCCCCACCCCAAATTAGCAGGTGCATGTCCAGCTCTTCAGCATCCTCCCTGGCTTTTTGTCTCCCATTCTCCTTGATTCCCACAGGCAGCAATGATCTCCACAGACCCCTGAGAAGTCCAGTTGGGTACCACCACCCGCTCCTGCAGCATCTGCTGCTGGAGGATGAGTAGCTCATTGCTAGTCCTGAAGCGAAGAGAGTTGATGTGGGGGATGAAAGGGAGGCAGCCCCCACCAGGGAGGTGGGAATGGGGGGGATCACATATTTCCCATGGAGTGGAAGACTGGGGTGGCTGGGAGAAGGGAGGTCAGGCAGGGGTAGCATTCACGCTTCCCTGCAGTGCTGTGAAGTTCAGGTCTCTTCTGAATTGCTGTCAGCGTTGTTACAAATCTCGGTAATTGCTGACATAAGGTGTGAGACGGAGGGCTTCCACGGAGCTCTGCTGAGACGGAGTAAGGTGGAAGCCAAAGACAGTAGTGTTTGTGTAAATCCAGACTGAGTGCCTCTGGATACGTAATGGTGCAGCCACAATCAGCCCGAAGCTCGGCTGAAATCTTTGTTCAGAGCAAATGAATGGGAGCAAAATGTCTTTTTTGCACATTGTCAGGAAAAATCACTTTGGTTTTGGAAGGGGTTTTATTGAACAGCAAAGTGAGAATTATCGGGGGCAGCCTTTCAGGTATTTGACACTGAAGTTGGTATGGTTACTTTTTCACTGTCCCAGGATACCGTGACTAAACTGAAGCCATTTTGGTCCCACCTCTGCCTCTCTGAACAGTGCTCGGAAATCCATAATAAAGAACCATCAGCTGAGGATGGTTTGCCAGGTCGTCGTTACTGAAGAAGCAAAAGTGTTTTCTGCACAATATCTCCTGCTGCTTTTAGGGCAGTGCACAACTGTATTTTTCTTGAATGCTATTTATGCTCTGCCTGTATCTTGGAAATAGATTGGAATATTTTCTGATTTCAGCCCCTCATTACCGCAAAATGATTATCTATGGATTGTCCATTGTGGAGAGGTAATCAGGGAAGAGAACACAATAGAATTTGCTTTTTATTTTGATTATGCAGTCTCTGAAAATCAAAGAGCACTTTGTCATAGAAGACTGAAGTGTGCATTAAAGTAACATTACTTAAAATGCAAAAATATTTCATTCAAAGCAGACTGGTTCTTTTCCTTGTAGGTAGACTTAGTTGTGCTTATCTCCATGGGAACACTCCTATTAAAGTCAGTGACAGGTTTTTAAAGGTTCAAGAGAGAAGACTGGAGAAGTTTTATTTTTCATCTCCTGTCATTCCTCTCAAGACATTACAAAATTAATAAAATGCAGGATTAATTTAAAATGTATTATGAATAACACTGCTACTCTCAGCAACCCAAGAGAACGAATCCTACAGATTAGCTAAGAAAAAGGAACACATTTCCTGTCTCTTTTTTGCACGTATCACCTAAAACTCGTCTTAACCCCTGCAATGAACAGTTCTGTAGTCAGCTTGGCAGAACCAGGGTGCCGGAGTATCTAGCAAAAAAAACCAACTCACAAAACAAAATTGGATAATCTTAGTCTAACATCAACTCAGGCGCAAAAAACTGCCTCTAGCAACACGATGCTTTTCACACTTTGTACAAAGATTGATCGGACCGAGCCTGGCAGATGTAAGTTGCAGTAACACAACACGATGAAATGACAAAATGGCAGCGGTACAGAGAGTGAGCCACGGTACTGCTACTCGCAAGATGTCACAATTGTCAAGTATTCGGGTTTTTAATATCATCCCTGTACCGCTGCTGCCACCTCCTTTGAAGATCCCTGAAGTAGCTTGAGCCTAAGGGGGGGCTTAGCTTTTGTTTTGCCAGTCTTTCAACATCACCACGTGCCTAATCAGACCGGATCATTGTGCCAATGCTTTCCTTGGGATACTGTGGGCTGAAATCAGAACCGAAATAAAATTGAACTGTTGTGTTGCCTAAACGTGGTGATGACATTCTGTTCCAGATGTCCACGGCAATGACCTCATCTAAATCCCCAGTTCCCTACACTTCAGTCATTTTCAGACAAATTCTGGGTGGGAGGGGAGGGAAGAACAAGCAGCCTCATAACGATCTCGATAGAAGCAGCTGCCCACTTCAGTTAATGCTGCTCTCAAAGCGTGAATGGAATGGGAAGCCCGTTAATTTGATGTGATCCATGTCAGGCTCCTTGTATTAAACCGCCTGTAATCAGGAAACATACTGATCAATAAGACTGACGGTTTCCTGAAACAGCAGCAGGGAGGCAAGTTCCCTTCTTTCAGGTAAACTTTAAATAGGCATAAATGATCGAGAAAGAAAACTATGGCGAGTAAAAATACTGAGAAAAAAAACCAGTGTGTTTGGGAACCTGCTGCATCTCGACTGGAAGAAGTGAGGGATTAGTGTGGTTTCTTTGCCTACGATGGCACTCTGCTCCCTACAGTCAGAAGTGACAGTATCCCTAAAAGTCTCCACTAATACACCTACAGATATTTTGCTTCTTTAGTTTTTTTTTTCCCTTTAAGAAAGCATGCAGCAAGTGCAAGGTCTTTTCATATCCCAGTTTGCCTTGCCTTCAGTTCAAATCGCTGGGTTATACCGTCACTAAAACCTGGATACTTACAAGAGTGGAACAAATGCACTTAATGGCAGAACGCACTTAACAGAAGGTAGCCTGCCAAATGGCTTCGCTGCGTTTTTATTTTTATTATTGTAATGAGAAAGCATTTAGTGGGAATTGGAAATGACCAGACTCTCAGCCCCTCCCAGCACTTTTCTATGAGCAACTTCCCTCTCTTTCCTCCCACTTCACTCATCATCCTGTGCAAAGACAAGAGTGTTTGTGAAACCCCCTTGCTCAGCTAGTGCATTAGCAGTGAGCCGAAGCAGACAGGGCTCCCGGGAAGCTGAAGCAGAGTTCTAGCATTTGCCACCCTACCAAAAGGGCAGATACTTTGTTTTCTTTCAGAATTTTTCTACCTACTTCCCACCATGGCTAACATCACACCAACGGTGACTTAGCTGTTGTTTCGAATATCGAATATATTAGCTCAATCCCCAGGCTTACATGATGCAATGTCATCAAAGACAGCCCCCACTCACAGGCTATTTTTGGCTCCCAGTGTGGATGGCAGCTGTAGATTTACATTGCTTTTGGCGAGAAGGAGTTTTTTAGAATACGGGCAAATACAAACAGAGCTGGAAAGGTGACGGTTTCCTAAAAAATAATTCCAGGAAGGAAAGTCTGTGATAACAACAAGATAGAAACCAGTCGTGTTGCTTTTAGGCATGCTTAACTCTTTCTTATATTCTACCTTTGGAACTCATCACTAGAAGCTTTCTCTGATTTAAATTTAATTATATTTTGCATTATGAATCCTTAAAAAACTCCTCCCTTGCTCCACATTAGTCACCTTCTCTCTCAGTTCTCATCTAATTTCCTTAATGTGCAGAATATATTTAGATCTTCTAGCTAGGTTTTCTAGCTGTTCAGAGTCTCCCCTTTGCCTATTAATGTAAAAACAATTAAATCAAAAAGCGAATAAAAGCTTGCAACTCGATGCTTTTCCCCCTTTTTCTACTATTATCTGTCTGATTGTGACAAAGCAGGTATTTGCAACATCACCTTCACTTTCCTCTTTCTTTAGCATGGGGGGGTCTTCATTGTTAATACGTGCTACGTTTGCAATTTCTGTCCATACTCTTCATATTTCTTCAGTCTTCTCAATTCCGAAATGATCTGTGGGTGGATTTTCCTGAAGTCATAAAGCAGTGACACAGCTATTTCCTGTTGCCATCAAAATTCTGTAACAGAATTTCACCCTCTACTAGTTCCTAAGTTACTTGGAGTACAGCCAAAACCAAAACCAACAACAACAAAAAAACAAGAGACCTAAGTTGATTTGATCGGAAAAAAACTTTTCAGTAGCCATATGGACTTCATGCCTTCAGTTCTGTGAGTCTACAATGATTTCTGGGAACATGCAAGTGAGAACCCGTTCGCTTACATTTTCTCTCACAAAAAACCAAGAGGAGGATTTTTTAAATCAGATCAGTCCCAGAAAAAGGGGCTGTATTTTTCCACTGAAATATACCACAGGAAAAAGGAACTGGTAAGATGGATCACTTAATTCACTTTTGCCAGATCCCATTTATTTTTAGCATATGGAATTGGCACAGATGAGTAACAGAAGCAGGATACCTTCAGCTACATTTTCAAGCTTACATACATTTTTTAGCATGTACACCGAACATCGCTTTTCAGCTAGGTAGGTTTTTTGTAACTGCAAACTTTGCTGTGAAAAGCCAGCATTATTTACAATACACAAGGCTCTTAACTCTTCACGAGTTTTTGAAATCTTTCAACTAATTCTGGAAATACCTACAGTATCGCTCATAAATAATCCTGCACGTGCTCGTCTGATACACTAAACCTTCCATAGTTGTTAAAGCAGGCTACCGTATCATCTGTCACCCATCTGTCGTTTTCCCAGCACAGGATCTGATTCTTCCCTTGACCGGTGTAAGTCAGGAATAACTCCTGAAATCTCTGAATTCTAGTAATGTAAAACAGACCGAGGAGACTGGAAATATCGGGTGAATGGTAGGCAGAAAATGGCCATGTCTTCATCCAGCTGCAGTTTCCTTTATAATCTCTTCCTTGCTGAAGGAGGTGGTGATAGCCATCATCTGCAGGAACAGATAAGAAGGGGAAAGATGGATATTGTAACAGGATCCTTAAAACAGTGTTCTCCCTAGCTGTTACTCTGATCAACTGCCCAAAAATGAGTCTCCAAAATGGTACTAAGTGGAAAATGTTAAACTCTCCTTTTAAACAAAGCACCAGCACCAGAAATGAAATTGAAATTGTTAAACTGCTAAGGACCCTGCCAATTCATGTATCGATGAGATTAAACAATTTGAGATCAAGTGAAACAACTGTTACCAGGGAGGAACATCGAGAGAAAACAATGAAAACTTCCAAAATACGCTGTGAAGTATTTTTTCAAGCGGATGTTTGCAGAAGGAAGTACAAAAAGATAGAAGTAATTTAGGAAAACCGAAACTATTCTAGTCCATTTTGGGTTTTCTTTTAAAATTATAGGTTCTTGGTAAAAAAGTATGATTCATGGGATCTTCTATTGAATTGCATTTTTTTAAATTAACAGGTTCCAACACGCTTGTACCTTCTTGATCCAGTTAGTAGGTCCAAACGCAGAGCACAGTATTATTATGACCTGAAAAGCTCTCAGATGTAGTATCTGGTGTCAGAGATCTGTAAGACACGCCTGAGGGGCAAGGGCTCCTAGAAACAAGTACTTTTGTAATCATCTGCTGGACCTCATGACAATGTTGGGAGCGATACTTTCTGCTACACAACCCTCCATCCAGCTCTGTCTGGCTGTGCTCCTGACCCTTCGAAACAGGCAGCTCCCTGTATGCAGCACTGGTCCAGTCTGGCCCAGCCACTGGCCCTGAAGGTGATGGCTGAGAACGTTCAGGTCTTCACATGACGACCAACACACCACGACCAACACGCCACATCGGGCCGTGGAGGACTCCTTGCAACTGCAGCTACCATGGCACAAACCCTTGCCTAACTCCAGCTCCTGGCAGGGGGTTTCCCTGCCTCAAGAGAACCAGCACTCAGCTGCCTCTCTTTCTGGCGTGATCATTTTCAGACAGCACAGAGCACTCCATCTACTTGCCAGGGGAGACGAGCAAGGAAAAGGCATCCTTCCCAGTTCAGCTTTGCATCAGGACCTGACTGGCTGCATTCCTAGAGATGTAACTCCCATCTCAAGCTACTCAGCATCCTGCCTTAAGGTGGTGCAGCCTCCGGAGAGAAGTTCTCAGAATAAGTTGTAATGCAAAAGAAAAAAAAAAACTTTGAGTGCCTTACACCGAGCTCCCTTCTCCTTCAAGGGAGCGTGGACAGCAGCTGTTCGCACCCAGGGCTCTATTTGCCCAGCCCAGCTGCTGCTGCTCTGGAATAAAGCCCTGTCACCAGGGTGGCTGCGCAAGGCACGGCCAGCCACAGCCTCAGCGCCATGTCCTGCTGCGGGGCCCTGCCCGCCTGCTGCCAGGGCTCCACTGAGGCAAGCCCGGCCGCAGAGCCACGAATGGTGGCCCAGGCCGGGAAAGGGAGGGCCCCACTCCTGCCGTGCACAGAGGTCCTGTGGGGAGGGCGGCCCCGGCCCAGCACAGCCAGCTGCGGGCCTGGGTGGCTCGGGGAAGGCTGCCCGGCCTCCAGAGCACCGCCGTCCCTGCCTAACGGGTGACTTCGCCCCCGAAACTCTGCTGGGATGGCACAGGCCGGGACGGAGGGGACGGAGGCGCGGGGGGGAGCAAGCCCCCGGCGCTCACAGGCTCAGCGGCGAACCTGCCACGGCACTGCGAGGGGGGGCGGCAGACGCTGCACCCGGCCCCGCCCCGCTACGGCGCGCCGCCCGTCCCAATCTTCCTCGGCGCGGCCCTGCCCACG
>VWZZ01006824.1:179560-234968 GCA_013399095.1 Psophia crepitans
ATAAAGATGTTGAACAACACCGGCCCCAAGACCGAGCCCTGAGGAACGCCGCTAGTGAGCAGCCGCCAACTAGATTTAAAACCATTCACCACAATTCTCTGGGCCCGTCGTTCCAACCAGTTTCCAACCCAGCGAACAGTGTGCCGGTCCAAGCCATGAGCTGCCAGCTTCCCTAGGAGAATGCTGTGCGATACTGTGTCAAAGGCTTTGCTGAGGTCCAGGTAGATGACATCTACAGCCTCTCGCTGAGGTCCAGGTAGATGACATCTACAGCCTCTCCCTGAGCTCCTAGGCGGGTCACCTGATCATAGGAGGAGATCATTGCAGCTATTCTGGCAATATTCCACTTTTATTTGGGACTGGGATGTGTATTCACGCTTTTTATAGATGGTGTAAGTTTACCCGAAATATAGCAACCACTCTGGAAGTATGGGGGGGTTGAGTATATTGTCATTTCCCTGCTAGTATTGGTCCCTTAGAACTAAGAACTAACCCTAAGAACTAAACTGTATGCCTTCCCTGGATAGATGAGGCTTAAGGAAAAGCTTTGGGTCACTAGAAATTCTCCAAATATATAAACATACGTCATGCTTTAAATTGGTTTAAACCCTGTAGTACTGGGGCGGGGCAGGGGGCGAAACAGCACATAGCCTCGCCCAGCAAAGAACCCTTTTTTTTTTTTTTTTATTGAAGGCATTAAACACTTGAATCCATTTTAAAGTTGTGCTAAATGGGGTGTGGGACAGGGGAAATCTCTGCCTTCATCTGGGGAACGATGAGTTTTCTAATAATTGCATGGCAATACTTCTGGGGCATCTGAAACCCTTTTCCAACTCCTAAGGGATTCCTCTGTCCTGTCCTGTCCCTGTCGTGTCGTGTGTCGTCCCTCCGTTCCCCCCCGCCCAGTTCCAGAAATCCATGTGTACCTTGGAAGTGGATGGGGGTTGTCTCCATTGCCTCGCACGCCTTGGGATTTCTGCTGTTGTTACAGCATGACTTCTATGATCTTTGTTTTGCACATCCTTCCTCAAAAGTTGGCTTCTTCATGGAGCTTGTCTGTGTGCTGCCAGCTTCATTGCTGCCTGTGTGATTTGGATTATCAGTGCTGAAAGCCGTAGTGTTCTAAGTGTCTTATTTTACTGTAATTAAGGCAGAGTGGAAACAGCAGGAGGGTGACTTTAGGCATGAAGATCCTATTATCATTTTGAAATATGTTCCCAAAGGTTTGCTTTTTAAGATGCATGTTTAGTCTTTAAATTCAGCTCTTTTTCTGATAGGATTAGTTAGGTCATCACATGTCGTCGTTCCCTCCACCCCCGTTTCTGTGTATGACGGCTGCGTGGCTGTGATCTCCTCGGCAGCGCTGAGATGGATGCCTTGTGTGCATGCTCTGCAGGCTTCTGACTACTCGTGGACTGTAGATCCAAAGAGGAGTAACAAATGTATTTTTTTCTATGGCTAAGTGTGCTTGAGTAAGAAGTTTGTATTGAAAATTTTAAAATAAGGAATTTGGCTTCCGTTATCTAGTCTGTGATCATTTGCACTGTGTTTGAGCAAAATGGGAATGTTATATCTGTCCACACGTTCTTTCTTTTTAGTTTGTGTGTTCTTTAAGATGAGGAAGGGATGTCATTGTGCACACGCTGTCAGTGGTTCCTTTTAGGGTGCCTTTGTTGCCCTGCAACTCTCAAGTTACTCACCTAAAAAAAAGGAAACTACAATTTTGTGATTCAGAACCTCACCCTATATGACTTATAGGAGGCTGGGGAAAAAACCTTTACGTGTACAAATGGCTAAAAGTCATGTAAAGGTCCTAATGGAACAACTGGTAGCTAGTAACTGCTAGATGTTGGGTTATAAATGCAGAGTGAAGGCTGGACTCTGTGGTATTTAATCTTTCCGCCTTTTCTGGGTAGCATGGTATTTTTCCTAAACTGTAACACTTCATCTTTCAGAGCAGGCTGAGAAGTTGCAGATGAGTTACCCTGTTGTGTCACGGGGAAGAAGCACAAACATTCTCCTTCCAGACCAGCTTTAGCTAGTTGTAGCAAAATGCCTTAGTCATGTGGCACGGTGTCGCTGCGTGGAGGAATTAACTTGTGCGTTAACAGAGTAAGTTAACAGGTATTTAAGTTATGTAACTGGAGATTTCCATTACTAGCAAGTTCAGCCTTTGGTTTTCTGGACAGTTAATATGTAAGTTGGGAATAATGACAATATCAAACAGCTGTTTTTAAACTGTGGTACTCCAGATAACATGATGTAGGACAACATATAGCAGGGATACCTAACTGGAGGCTGTGTCAGGCCCACAGACTGTCTTTATCTTACCCTTAGAAGTATTTACTGGTTATGAAGGCAACTGAGCTGTGGTTATCGCTCTGTGTACATTATTGCGGGCCAGCAGGATTTACTGGATTGGGTGTAGCGCGGTACCAACAGGGCTATATTGGCCAGGCTTGACCCAGGCAGGTCTGCAGCCATGGCTGGAAAGAATCAATCCTTGTGCGGCCTGAAGTTGACTCTGATGTGAATTGTAGAGACAAAAGACCTGATACTTTGAGAAGGACAGAAGGGGGGGGAGATTTTTCCTTTATAAAAGAAAGAATTCAATGATGGAGAAGCTTTTACTGCTCTTAGGAAAAGGCTTTGCGGTAATGGCAGGGTGGGTGGAATTGATTGGTCTTTAAGATCCCTTCCAACCCAAACCATTCTCAGATTCTGTAATTTACTGTTAAAGGTATGCATGCATTTGGGTGGCTCAAACCAGGAGCAGAATTGCCCTGGTTGATTTGGACAGAATCAGAGCTACAGGTAATCTAGTTAGAAATCTAGTTCTTTTGGGTAGTATTAAACATTGTAAAAGTGTTTTGTCTAATGTTTCAGGCATTTTCTAAATGCAGCGATAGCAGAGATTACATTCTATACTTTATCTTTTGCTTACCAGCATTATATTTCCTTCACACTGTGAAACCTCACAAAGTTCATCAAGATGAGTGAAGTCTTGCACTGTGGAGCTGTAAAAGTTGGGGAATGACCAAATAGATAGAGATTTGTGGATCCTGGTAAGCAATTAGTTGAAAAAGTGCACCATTGTAGGGATGGAGGCTGCCTGTGTACTGGACTGCATCGGCAAGAGTCTAGCCAGGAGGTTGAGGGAAGTGGTTATTCTGCTCCTTACAGCACTTGTGGGGCCATTTCTGGAGTACTGTGTCCAGTTCTGGGTTTCCAAGCACATAAAAACCACCGGGGAACTGAAGTGAGTCCAGCAGAGAACCAGTGATGTGCTTGGAGGCCTGAAACACATGATGTGCAAGAAAAGCCTGAGATACCTGGGTTTGGTGAGCCTGGAGAAGGAGAATGTAATCATGATCCTCAGCTGCCAGATGTGTGGTTAGGGAGAACACAGGCAGACTCAGCTGTGCTGCTAAGGAGAGGCAATTGACACAGGATATGGCAGGCAGGATTCTGCCTATGTGTAAAGGGGGGGGGAAGTATTTCTCCTGAGGGTGGTCAGGCACTGGAAGAGGCACCCACAGAGGTGGCAGTCACTCCATCCTAGGAGATAAACCTCAGCTGGACAAGGCTGCCTGCGACCTGGTTGTACTTTGACATCAGCTTTGAGTAGGAGGTTGGACTCTGATCTCCAGAGGTCCCTTCCAACCTAAAATTATTCTGTCGTTCAGTATTACCTTTTTTTTCCCTCCTCCTGTGTTAGCAAATTTATGTGTTTAACATGATGGCTGCTTGTTCTGTTGAACTGTTGTGCATTGTATGTCTCTGAATGAAAAGAAACGTGAAATAGAATCTTGTAGTTCTAGATAAAGCAGTTGACACTTGTGTAAATTTACTATTCATTTTTTGGTAATCTTAAGTGTTTGGTTGGCATTTTACCATATAGTCTGAATGCAAGTATTGACAATTTTTTGACTAAACATTAGGCTTGCAAATGATGGGGGACTAAATTTTGTTCATGTTGTTCTGCCGTGTATTTAATAAAAGCAACAGTTTCCTTGTTCCTGAAAGTGAATTGCCAGAACAGGTTTCAAGAACTTTGAACCTATGTTTTATGTCTAGTGCATTTTCCCAAGTGTGATTTCCTTATGTCTAGTTGTTAGCCTTGATAGCAGTTGAAGTATTTTAGAGCTTTGTTCCATGGAACTGTCAGAAAAGCCCGCAATTCCCTGCATGACTGTGAGCCTGAATCATCCTTTACAAAAAATACAGGTTTAGCTGTTCTGCTAGATATGTTCTCCCATCACAAAGGGATCTCTATCTGGTAGGGATCCTAATGTCCTTATATCTGACATTATAAGTAGTCTGACTAAGCAGTTACAACAGGGTGAAACAAATCTTCCTCATAGTTGTAAAGATCTAATGAGAGATATTCTTTGGTTTTTGGTTCCTCTGTAAAATAAGAGCTTGTATGAAGTTGGACTAGCAACATGGTTTTAACGTTGATATTCTTTGTTGATGATAGTGCACTTAGCAAACCAAAGCGTACAACAAATTCAGTGTTTCAAAATTGTATTGATATAAGGAAAATAGCACAGGAGGTGTTATTGATGAGGGTAACAGTGTACAAATGGGGTAAAAAGCCAAGAATGGAATCCTTTATTAGTAATGTGTTTGTAGTTATTAATAGGGTATCCCAAGTGACACTTGACTTTCCGTGCAATTAATTTTTATCTCTGTTTTTTTAGTATGTTGCTTGCAGCATACTCCTGAGAAAATAACAAGATTTTTAAAAATTCTCATGATTCCTAAATGCCTGGAAGTCTGGTAGGCATCCTTGCCAGAGAAGATACACTGTCAGCTCTGTCATGAAGGCATTCATTGATAGTGCTGTGTAGTGTAATGGTCCATTACCCTTCTGGGGCAAGGACTGTGTGTCTGAGCAATTTATAACGTGTTAAATTTTCACAAGAAACTTATTCAAAGTGTTGTATAGTTGTTTTGGACGTTGTGGTCGTGAGCCCTCAACTGTGTTAGTGATTGTATGGAAGTTGTTCACGCTGCGTTCTAGTTGCAGTGCATTGCTTCCCTCCCGGGAGGTACCTACACGCTGTGCAGATACCTTGCGGGGCGGGGGGGGGGAAGCAGATAGGGAGGGAATGGAAATAACTTCTCTTTTGGACTGAGTCTTGCTGCCTAAATATACTGAGAAATATCATCTCCCTCCTCTCATGTCCTTAATTTCCTCTTTGGTTTCATTGCTCAGGCTTTTAACTCCTTGTTTGTATTTAGAGAAGGCATCTTTAAAACAGCCACGCACGCTTGTGCGCACATTGCTGCGATGATCTTTTGCATCAGTGACTGTAATATGTCATTGTGTGCATTGGTAATCGTAGCTCTTACTTCAAGTATATGCTTGATAGCTACAGAATAAATAATACAGAGAATTTACTGGAAAATGTGCTCCAGTGGTTTACCTTTAGAGCTCTGTGGGGAGCTCTGAAATGGGTGACAGCTGGTAAAAGATAATGGATTATCTTTCTGCAAGAGAGAAGCTTGGGCAAGACCTACTTCTTCCTTCAATCTCCTTGCCTTCATCTCTCCCTCCCCCCTCATGTCCCATATAACGCTTGAGAATCTGTCCTCTGTTTTCTGAGAGACTTAGATGAAGACTGTTATCACTTTTGTGTTTAAAAAAAATAAAAAATATTAAAAAAAGTAATTGGCAAGGAAATAAATTTAACTCTGCAAAACAATTCATGGAAGAGGAAATCAACACTGGCTACTTGTAATCTTTTAACACTTGTCCAGAAATAGATTGTGGAGAAGTCATGGTATTTGAATTAAAATTTGCAGTATTGGAATGAAAAATAAGCAGGTATATGAATGTGAAAGGACTGGGAGAAACATCACTTACAGTCCTAAATATTGATCAGTATACTGCAAACAGTGGTCAGGCCAGACATTTTTACCTGGTACTTCCAGAAGCAATAGCCTGTGCTTTAAGGAAAACTTTAAGTTGAGCTTATATACTAAAATATCTGTTAAATAAGGTTTTGAAGGAGAGAGATGGAACTGATGATACTCAAAGAAGAAAGATTTCATACGTGATAACTGAAAGATTCTTACTAGACTTTTGGGGGTTTTGATGTCTTAAAATCCATCCACGTAAGAAAGATGAGACTCCAAATTGACTTCTTGATTCTTTGAAAACGGGTTTCTTATAAAGTAGTCCTTCAGAAAAGGACAACTTCTTAGATTTTGTTTTCCTGTAATACAGTTATAAACAATCCTCGCTTCTTTCCTTCCTTTAAAATATAGCTGAACAGTCAGTCAGGGTGAACTTCTGCCAGCAACTGCACAAACTACTCGGCTGTTGTAAAATTTCTTAAAATAATTAGCTACATTTTTGTTCCCGTGTAAGTAACTACTGGTGCAGTCTGAGTGCTGTGATAGAAATTGTGACAAAGTGACCTGTTCATGTAAATAATACAGTGGAGTAGTTCAACCTATAGCTGTTCCTGATAATTCTTTTCAAAGATTTTGTGGACCTAGATTTTTTTTTTTAAATGATGCTGCTTTTAAAATTCAAATTACATAAGAAACAAGAGTTAAGCTTCCAGAAATTATGATAAAAGTGAAATTCTGTGGCTGTTAGGGTATAAATGTGAGGATGATCGCCAAAAGAGAAGTCTTCAGGACTTAAACTCCTTTACAGAATAGAATAGAATAGAATAGAATCATTAAGGTTGGAAGTGACCTCAAGGATCATCTAGTCCAACCATCCCCCCACCACCTATTACCCACTAGACCACGTCCCTAAGTACCATATCTAACCTTTCCTTAAACACCCTCAGGGATGGTGACTCCACCACCTCCCTGGGCAACCCGTTCCAATGCCCGATCACCCTTTCAGAGAAGAATTTTCTCCTCATCTCCAACCTGAACCTTCCCTGGCGNCTTCTTTCCCCTCAGTGCTGTATGAGATTCCTGTCTTGGAGGCTGTCACAGACTTGTGTTTCATGTGTACCTGCCCATAAGAACCAGACTGAAGCTGACGCGTTACTTTAAAAGCCATGAAACTGCCAGGAGATTAAAAACATTTTTGATAATATTAATGTCCTTGCTGGGTTCACAGTGGCAACCCAGAGCTGGAATGACGTGTCACTAAACAAGCAGTCCTGAGCACCTTGTTCATACAGGCTTAAAAAAAAAGATGATGTAAGTGGCATAAATATTGAGACTCTGGAGAGATGAAGAAGTAAGGGAAAAAATAAAGATTACATCTCTTCCAGAGTTTTCTGTTAGAAAATTCCAAAGAAGTTTATGGAACAAAAGGATTACATAGCTTCAGCTCCACAGTACTAGCATCACAAATGAAACTAGTGTGTCTGAACTACAGTATCAAGGATGAAAAGTTTGACAGTTGTTCAAAAATTGTGGTTTGGAACTGAATGTTGGTTTTTTTTTTTTTTTAAAGTGAGTCAATGCAAGTGGAAAATATTACTGAAGAACTAAAACAATCACTGAATGGGCAAAGTAGCCAAGGTTTATTTAGATGACAATGGAGATAAATTAGTAAAGGAAAATACTAAATTCTGGATGGAAAAAGAGAAGGGAATGGGATATAGCTAGAATGATGCATAAGGAGATAGAAGGGCAACCATTTGGCTTTTCTCTGTGTAAGTAATTGGCTTGACATCTATACTAGTTTGCAGTTACGTTGCAGCAGCTTAAAGTATTTTGACGATTGACAGAAATTCCTTGTTCGTCTGCGGTCTTCTCAGAGACCATGTACTATGTTGGAAGATTTCTGGAAGGAAGTTGATACATCTTCACTGCTTCCTGCTCTGGGAAATGGAAAGTTGTAAAAGCACATCTACACTGGTAGGGTTTTCCACCTGCATCTGTACTGGTATGCAGGTGCTCGCCCTGGTGTTGCACTGGAGCATCCAAACGTTTGGTTGTTATTTTGAAGTATGAGTAAAGAAAAAGGTTGGAAGCCAACAGAATGAATCCTGAGGTACAGATGAAGATCTGAGATTGCCAGCCTACTACAAGCTTGCTCTAATGTCCTGGTACTTCACTTTCTGTTTTTATACCCTGTTTAGGCTGTAAATGAGGAAGGAAAAGGAATTGTCCACTCAAATGTGTGGAAATAAATCTTAGGGCAAAAGGATTAGGGATGTGGTGCTTATTAAACAAAGATGGCGTGTGGATAATCTTACTCTTAAATTCAAGTAGAGCGGAGTGTACAAAACTGTTGTGTTTAAAACTGTAAACTTAAAAGCAGAATGTTCTGTCAGATACTGCATCTGATATAAAAACTTGCTGGGATGGTCCTCACTTGATATGCCTACCTCGGAAAGCTGAGTGAGATGTAAAGATGTGACATATCTGGTATTTACAACTGTGAGTGTAATGGTTGGAATACTTTTCATATTTTAATGACAGTAATTTTGGTATCAAATAAGGATAACGAACAGATTTTTGTTTCCCACTGGCTATAAGCGTATGCAAAAAAGAGGGAGAAGCTATAACCCAGGGAGCTTGGGCTGGTGCTGATCGTGCTGGGGTGTGCAGTAGCGGGGAGGTACGTTCTGGTTTGGAATGGTAGTGTGGAGGAAGTAAGCTTCCAGGAGCCTGCAAGAGGTTTGGGAATGCCTAGAAGCGTGTCCCTTAAACAGTGTGTCATGTGGGCTGGCAATCTGTTGAGAGCTGCTTGTCTAAAATCATCATCCAGAAGCTAGATTTAAGAATTTCTGTGAGGTACCACAGCAAAGATTTTAGGAAAAGATGGGCTAAAAATACTAAACAAACACAAAAGCAAACATGCTTTTTGATACACAAAATATTGAGATAAGGGGAAGGAGCTTATTTGGGATATGATACATAAATTGGCGAAAAGTTCGATAAGTGGGGTGACAAAAATGCAGAATGAGGGGAAGAGAAGAAGGAAGAACTCCATCCTGACTGTACTAGAGAAAGCTGAATTTGTAATGCTCAAAGACTTGGAAATGTCTCTAGGAAAAGGCATGGTGTTCTGTTTTTAGATTCTTGTTCCGTATGCTTCGCGTATACATGCGATGTTAAAGCTCTTTAGTCGTGCTCTAAATCAGTTGGATTTTAAAAATTCACTTGTAACCGTTCCAGGATTTGACTTCCCTAATGATGACTGATTTAAAAGACAGTTTAAAAACTTGAACGTGTATAAATGGTCATGTATCTAATATTCCAAATTATCATCTATCCAAAAATGTTTTCTTTCAGGGCTATACAGGTAACCCTTAGATGGATTTTTTTGTTCTTATTTAACAGCAGCTGTTATGATCTTGGTCAGTTTGAAACTTCAGAATAATTAGTTGATGCCGTTTGGCAAACGGAAAACTTAAATGGGCAATATTCTAAAACAGAATTCCGCAGGCATCTTCGTTTGTTTCTTAATAATAATGACAACTTTTGGTGCTTTTTTAAGCCATGAGCACTTATAAAATATCTGTACTGGTAATGATCCGTGTAACATGCAGTTTAATTCCGTTTCTAGAAATCTACATCTAAGGCCAGGTTTAGGATCTCCTCTCGGATTTCCGTAGATTTATTTTTCCCCCTGTAAAATCGACACTTCTCTTTTTCAATTTAAGTTTGAATTGTAGTATATGGAAAGCCTGGAGATAGATATAGACAAATTTTGAAATGTGCTGAGTCAGTGTCAGACATTAAGGAAAAGTTGCATAGTGAAATGAGAAGCACGCTGCTTCATCCAGATAAAGTTTTCATCACACCTTGGAAGGCTGAGAGATGTATTTCTCTGATGGAAGTGCAGTGGATGTGGTCTATCTCGACTTCAGGAAGGCATTTGACACCATCTTCCACGGCATCCTTGTGGGTAAACTGAGGAGGTGTGGCCTGGATGATCGGGTAGTGAGGTGTATTGTGCACTGGTTGGAAGGAAGAAGTCAGAGGGTTGTGGTCAATGGGGCAGAATCTAGTTGGAGGTCTGTGACCAGTGGAGTCCCTCAGGGGTCGGTACTGGGACCAGTGCTGTTCAATATTTTCATCAACCTGGATGAGGGAACGGAGTGTACCCTCAGCAAGTTTGCTGATGATGCAAAACTGGGAGGCGTGGCTGACACACCAGAGGGTTGTGCTGCCATTCAGCGAGACCGAGACAGGCTGGAGAGCTGGGCAGGGAAGAATTTAATGGAATTCAATAAGGGCAAGCGTAGAGTCTTGCATCTGGGTAAGAAGAATCCTATGTGCCGATATAGGTTGGGGACTGAGCCGCTGGAGAGCAGCGTAGGGAAAAAGGACCTGGGGGTCCTGGTGGACAGAGGGATGACCATGAGCTAGCAATGTGCCCTGGTGGCCAGGAAGGCCAATGGCATCCTGGGGTGCATTAGAAGGGCAGTGGTCAGTAGGTCGAGGGAGGTCCTCCTCCCCCTCTTTTCTGCATTGGTGAGGCCGCATCTGGAGTATTGCGTCCAGTTATGGGCCCCTCAGCTTAAGAAGGACAGTGCACTGCTAGAGAGAGTCCAGCGCAGAGCCACAAAGATGATCAAGGGAGTGGAACATCTCCCTTCTGAGGAAAGGCTGAGGGAGCTGGGTCTCTTTAGCTTGGAGAAGAGGAGGCTGAGGGGTGACCTCATCAATGTTTATAAATATGTTAAGGGTGAGTGTCAGGAAGATGGAGCCAGGCTTTTCTTGATGTTGTGCAGTGACAGGACAAGGGGCAACAGATGCAAGCTAGAGCATAGGAGGTTCCATGTTAATATAAGGAAAAACTTTTTCACCATGAGGGTGACAGAGCACTGGAACAGGCTGCCCAGAGAGGTTGTGGAGTGTCCTTCTCTGGAGACGTTCAAAACCTGACTGGACATGTTCCTGAGTGATGTGCTCTAGGTGGTCCTGCCTTGCCAGGGGGGTTGGACTAGATGATCTTTCGAGGTCCCTTCCAACCTCTACGATTCTGTGATTCTTCCCTTTCTACTCACTTTACATAATTTCTGAGCAAGTGTCAGGAAGCATCCTGCCCTCTGGAGATACATTTGCCTTCCAAATACCCCCAAACCCAGAGGTTGTTCTGTTGCAGGTGGCTGACCACACTCCTAATGCCCTGCTTGCCCTGAGTTATATTGGTAGTGACTTTTAGCACTTTGAGTCAGTGAAAATAGTTCTGCTGTAAATGGTCTTCATCAGTCCCAGCCAGGGGCACTGGAAGGAGCTGAGCAAGGCAGAATGGCTTTGACTCTAGAAAGGGAACTGAAGAAGTGAAAGTATTTATCATGATAAAAAGCCACTCTGAGCCTTCCGCTGTAATGTGTAGCAAATCTTAGCATGGGAATTGTTAGTGTTCTCTGCAGATTCAAAGACAATCCCCCTCTTCTCTGCTTCTGAGTAGTTTGAGCTACTCCAAATATTCTAGTGCCTGGTTACAGTAATTGCTTGTCACATGTCTTTGTGGCCTTTTCCTATGGCAAAATCGGACTTTCATTGACCTTTTAATTAGATCTGAAGCTCCAGGGAAGTTCTGAAATGGGGTGAGTAACGTCTGAGAAAATGTCCTCCTGCCTGCTGCCATTTACAGGGAGGTGGAGAAGAGGAAGGTGTGCCACACCTGCGCTTAAAGTAGCTCTTGCTGCTGAGCTCTTGAAACTGAAAAACAGCTCAGAGTATTTACACGCATAGTGCTGCAACCGTGAGCCATCAGAACAAAGTAAAAATCAGGTGCAGCGCTATAGCGCTTTAAGCTGATCTAATGGCTCACCCCCTTAGTCTTTCATTTCCGAGTTTATGGCTTTGATCTGGCTGAGAACTGAAGTGTCAGGAAAAAGATAATTGTCATTTGACTCTGCTCCCTCTCCCAGCTTTCCGTGCAGCTCTCTGGGTGTTGACACCGAGGCAGGGCACCTCTGCAGCACCTCGACGGCTGCAAAGGCCCTTGCGTGGGCAGTTCATCTCACCTTGCTGGGCACTACTTAAGATCACGGCCTCTGAAAAGGGCTGTGCTCCTTTACTTGCTCGCACTGGTGTAGCAGCCTCTCCCGACCCTTCAGTGACGATGATTCAATTTATTAAACTACAGGGTGATAGTTGCATTATGTCTTGGTCAGGTTGGGTTTCTGCCAGTTTAGTGAGCAGGATCAGGTCAGCACGCTGAGACCAGCTGAATTCGTTACAGCTGATACAGGGAAGAGAGCAGGTCTGTGAAACTGCCCCTCTGGTCTCAGGGATCCACTTCAGTTGTGTCACGGAACTACACCTTGTCTTCACTCCGAATTTCGAAGCAGAGAAAAGGGGTACCTCGTAAGGTGGATTTCTCTCTTGTCACCCTAAGTGCGTTTGTGTAGGGTGCTTTGGCAAGAATAACTTGTTAATAGAAACCTCTGGCCTTTAAAAATAAAGGAGGTGGCATGTGGTGAATGTAGCGTCAATGTAAAGTATGAATTTGTCTGTTACTGAAAACTTAATACATGCATTATGTAACTTGAGAGAACATCTTGCATGTATCTGGAGAAAACAAGATGTACGTTTACTGTAAATAATTGATAAAACAGTTACGCTGCTTGTCTTGCTAATTTTGACTTTTAAGATGAAATAAAGCATACAGTCAGTAAACTAGCTCATATGTTGATGATGTAAGTGCTGGTTTCTTAATGTAAGCGTACATAAGCTTATATCAGCACGATGTGGTCATCAGATTGGAATTGTTTTATTTCTTAGCAAGGTGAGCAAGAGGTGCTGGGTCTGATTAAATTTAACTCATATGGTATTGAAATTCAGGTGAGCTTAAATTCGAGATTTTCTTAATCTCTAGTTTGAAACGATCTGAAAAATAAGTGAGACTATCAAAGGGTTTTTCTACGCAGTCATAATTCTCAAACTGTTCTACAAAAAAAATATCAACTCTGCTTTTTAGATTATTCATCTTCCAGTAAAATAGGATCTTAGGAATATTTACAACTTTGTTATGGAATGAAAGAAATTGAATCATTGAAATTTTACTGTTTGGAACGAGTGATTTATGTAGAAGCCTGAAACAATTTTTCCATTACTGATGTGTTTCAATATGTGATCGCTGTTTGCTGTGGCTTAAGTGACCTTTCCAACACCTGCAAAATCTGGCCCTGGACTAGGAGTGCAGAAAAATTCAGGTACAAATAAAGCTATATTAAAGAGAGATTGTATTCTGTGGTGTTTGTTGCCATGCATTTCTTACAATGTTTTGACATGTATCTTGGAAGATCCTGTCCTAATGTGCTGTAGGTTGGCTGAAAACAGACTCTTGTGTAGCACTTCCATGCTCACTGCAGTCCGAGGCAGATCCACATCAATTCCGGAAAAGGTCATTTTGCCCTTCTCCAGCCTCATCCTGCTGTGTGCCTTGGGCTGGGGCTCCAATGTCACAGCTGTGCGTGAGTCACGTTGGGTGAATGGTTTGGTGGGAGAGGAGGGGATAGACAAGTTAGCTTTTGCCTGGAAATGTTTCCTGGTTTGACCTAGCACGTGAACGCTGATGATGATCCGGACAATAGAGTGGAGCATGGTGGGAAGGAAGGAAGAACTCTTTTCAGCAGCAGAATGGATTTCCTGGATTAAAGTGGTCATGTAGGTCACCATTCAGTTGTCTCAGATGTCTGGGATGTCAGACAGTCTCAGGGCAAATCTGTAATTCAGAGAGCCTGTGTATGACCTGATGTGCTTGTGTCTTCTGGACTGGATATGATTGCCTTGAGGAAAGTAAAAGGACTAAAGATGAAGCTTAAGAAAGCGTTGGATATCAGCAGTTACTCAAGAGCAGAAAAGATTCTTTATTGTGGAATAGTGATCCTTTCTTTGCTTTTTTTTGTGGGTTTTTTTTTTTGTTTTGTGTTTTTTTTTTTTTTTTTTAGCAAGACAGGAGGAAGGAAAACACTGCCTCCTCAAAACTTATGAAATTCAAATAGAAGCAAGATCTGGTACTTAAGTCTCTTCAGACGGTGACAACTTGCAGACATTATTGGGCTTCTGCTCAATAGACGAGTTAGTGAAGTCTCTAAGGCTGAAGAGGCTGATAGACCACCAGAGAATCCATGGTTGGTGCACTGTCTGCTGAAAGAGCTGGCCACCATAGAATCATAGAATCATTAAGGTTGGAAGAGCCCTCAAGGGTCATCGAGTCCAACCGTCCCCCCACCACCTATTACCCACTAAACCACGTCCCTAAGTACCACATCCAACCTTTCTTTAAACACCCTCAGGGACAGTGACTCCACCACCTCCCTGGGCAACCCGTTCCAATGCCCGACCACCCTTTCCGAGAAGAAATTTCTCCTCATCTCCAACCTGAACCTCCCCTGGCGCAACTTTCAGCCTTTCCCGTTAGGGAAAGGTTAGAGAGCCATGGCAGCTTTCCCTCTCCTGAAGAAATGGGACAAGTTGAAAAGAGGTTGAAAAATTGTGCTACAAACTGCAGTCAGGAACAGTTTCTCTAGGAGCTTTCTTAATTCTCCTGTGAGAGTTGGGCTAGAACTTCATCTTGAGCTGCTGAGTGTTTTTTTGAAATGCCCTGGTTAGTACTCTTAAAGGTGCAAGTTTTTGTGTTCAGAATGTGTATGCTAAAATGTTACGTATTGTGAAGCTGCACCAAGCTTGTGCAGATGGTAAGTCACTTCTGGGTTTCCCAAACTAATGCTATTCAGAGTCACATTTTTCTCCAGTCTTAGTACTAACTGTTCCATCTTCCAAGGTCAACTTCAGTATCAAAAAAACCCATCACAAACCGACAAACCCTGCTTGAATTGGTTCTAGAGACCAAGTTGTACTTTCCTAATTTCCTAATTTTCCATGACAGTAACAACATGAAGATGAGAAATTGGGGCAGTGAACTTCTTCCTCTGTTAGATCTCAGATATAAGCTTCCTCTCCTTTGTATTTGTATCCATCATGGCATTAGCACATGCCATTGCCTTTAGGTCTGATTGGCATGTGGTTTTTATTTTACCTGACCATTATTTTTCTGTAGGTAAGCTGCTGTCATATCCATTTGAGTACAGCAAACAGTCATTTGATATTTATTCTTTGATATGTAAGCCAACACTTCTCATCTGCTAAAACTCTGTTGCTGTCTAGTTCTGAGAGAAGCACGGTGGCTCTGACAGAAGTTAAATTAGCAATCCATTTTGTCCCTTGGACTGCTCAGAACCATTTGCGTGTTCCTCAGTACTTGTCTGTATAAATACTGAGTATTTTCTTTGGTGTCCTTTCATTGTAAGCATGAAAAGCAGTCAATGGGCTCGTCGGGCAGATAGCCAGCTATTAAATGTTTGTGGTAACATTCATCAGTGAGCTGGCAAATAGCAGCATATTGCTGTGGATTGAGTCCTGTGTGGTACTTGCTCTTGGGTTTTGCTACACAAAAAGAATAACAGTGAACAGGGATGATGTGTCAAGGTAAATGCCTTGCTCTTCTGCTGGCAGATTTAGCGACGCTAATAGGATCAGCACCAGAACTACTACTCAATATTTTTTCTTCAAAACATTTCCCAAGGCCACTAGCCTTTAGCATGGTGATAAGTTTTTTTCATGCAGTTATTGCAAACTAGTATAGAAATTCCAAATGCCAGGATCAGGTCTTTTGTAACTGATAAAGCCTCTTGTGGAGCAAAATGCAGAAGCTATGAAGAAGGACTGTTTATCAGGGAGTATAGTGACAGGACAAGGGGTAACGGCTTTAAACTAGAAGAGGGGAGATTTAGATTAGGAAGAAATTCTTCCCTGTGAGGGTGGTGAGGCACTGGAACAGGTTGCCCAGAGAAGCTGTGGAGGCCCCATCCCTGGCAGTGTTCAAGGCCAGGTTGGATGGGGCTGTGGGCAACCTGGTCTAATGTAGGGTGTCCCTGCCCATGGCAGGGGGTTGGAACTAGAAGATCTTTGAGGTCCCATCCAACCCAAACCATTCTATGATTCTATGAGCACTCAGTCTTGGTTTATGCCTAAAAATAATGACTGTTTTATCCTTTCAAAACTTTGAGGATTTTGCGTGTAAGTATATGATCCAAACTGCAACCCATAGTTCTGTTCAGTGCCAGCCAGGTATGTGTTTGAAAGTGGTCAGGCACTCTGTGTTACATATGTCAGAAGGCTTCAATAAAACAAAGCAAAATCCATAATCAGGACTGCAAATGGCTATCTTTGTGTGCTACTCTTTCAGAAAAGTTTGGGTTTTTTAAAAAAATTTGCATACAGGTTAAGTATCACAATACCAGTTATTCTCTTGAAAAATGCTGGCAATTAGCCTCGAAAAGATTGAGACTTTCTTGGTATTGTATTAGTTACATATGTCTGTCTCCACTGGCATTTCAGTTCAGATACATACTGTTAGAAGAGAACATCTTAAAATTAAGAAGCTCTGGCTGGATGTGTCCTGTAAAACCAAATGGTCTTGCTCAGGGGAAAAAGGGGGCTCTGACAGCATGTGAGGCAGTGTCTCCGTATCAAGAGGCTGTTCTGCAAGGGCTGTAAGCGCTTTGCAAGAGGCAACCAGATTGTGCTTCTCAGGTTTTTAACCCAGTGGAGCTTGTGTCATTGTAATGATAACCCAAGTCTTGCACCACTGAACATATTTGTCTAATGGATGTTGATGAATGATGAAGAATCAGATCATTGAGCAAGAAGCAGACAGACTAAGTGGAGTGTGTATATGAATGTTATAAAAATGAGAGGGAGGGCATGGCAGAAGTCAAAGACCCAGCAGAAAGAGTGTCATAAAACACAGAACCTGTCACCTTTTCCTTGTAAAGAGCAGAACACTGCTGAAGTTTGGCTTCCTGTAGATATGGGACCTACCTCCTTTACTAGGCTCAGTGCAATACCCCCCTGCCCTTCCCACCATACCACCTTCCCTTTTCTGCTGTACGCTTCCTTTCTGCCCTCTTCTGTGTCAGTCTCACTCCTTTGTCCCTTCCTGACGAGGGACAGCAAGGTGCATCTGCTTTGCACCATCATGTGCGCCGGTTGCCCAGCTAAGCAGGTGATTGCTGTATTCCTTTCTCTTAGTGGAGATGATGCTGTGGGTGTCTTTCCTATTTGCTGCCAGTTTTTCTATAAAACATGTAGCAACTTAGTACCTTTGGACAACTTCAGGGAAATTTGGTAATGAGGATATTAAGGGTCTTCACTGGGATCTAAAAGTATCGGACAGGAGGGGTGGACTAAGACTGCCCAACAGTGTGACCACAGATACCTTACTTCCTTAGGAAACCACACGGGGAAGAAAAGCATTCATGGGGGTGAACAGTAAGAGGAAGCAGGCCAGCATAGGAAAAGGCAGGCAGGGATCTATAACTGGAAAAATTAAGACTGGAGTCATCAAAGGATGGAAGAATTAATAAAATTTAATTTTTTTTAAATGCAGGGGAAATTTCACAATCAGGTAGCAAGAGGATTGTACTTCTTTAAAACTCAGGTGTGGGTTGTAACAGGTATTTATCACCCTAGTAAGCAGGTTGGGGCTACCTGGGTGTGGGTATCTCTGAAGACATGTATACGAGCACTAACTTGTTAAACCTGTCAGCCTACTGTTTTAGTAGCAATATCATAGGAATGCTGGTTCTTTGAAAAGGGTGCACAAAGGGCAGACAAGTTGCTTGATTTCTAGAGTGTGAGTGGAGAGGGATGGTTGAAGGAAATGGTAAAACTTGCTGCTCTTTCATGTTCTTCCTCCAAAGAAAACATCTTAAATAAAATATTGGGTCTGCCTGGTGGGAGTGTGGCTCCACAGACAATTATCTACGTCATTTTGTTGTTTCCCTGACATTAATATTTTGCAATTCACATAGTTTCCTACCACAACATTTTGTAAAGGGGATGAGTAGATAAAGGGAGCGTGGTGGCAAATGAATTTCTGTATGACCTAACGGTTTGGACATACCTTCTGGGTAGATCTACCTCAGTGTTATCATCATGTTATATAATGACTTAAACACCAAATCATTTATAAGATCTGTTCCAAACTGTGAAACTGGCTGGTGTGGGGCAGTCCAGTATATGAATAAGTTGTCCAGAGAGTCCATGGAGTCTCCATCCTTGGAAGTTTTTGAGACCTGACCAGGCAAAACCCTGTGTAACCAGGTCTGAAATCAGTACTGGCTATGGTTTGAGTAGGAGATTGGACTAGAGACATCCTGAGATCCCTTTCAACCTGAATTGTTGAAAGAGACCTCTCAGTGTGTGTATTATTTTCTTGCAGTTGTGACATTTATTTAAAGCTTGAAGCTGCCAATGATACAAAACATCAGATGTTCTTGAACATTTGGCAGCTTTGACTCAGTGTTTTTTGTGACTGAATTTCTGGAAACTTGTACTGCCCAACAAAATACACAGGAGTCCTCAAATTAGGGCCATTGGGTACCCCCCACTGAAGCAGTAGTTGCCATAACCCAGCGAGCAGTCTTTTGTCCCCTGTAATGTAAAGGTGCCGCTCTCATGATTCCAGACAGTAGATTATTGACCTACATTGAATGATTCTGAATCTGAACAGAAAGTAAAAATCCAAGACACTCCTCAATACTTCCCATTTTTAACCACATTCTAGCTTGGGAAAAGTTGTGCTATTATTTTTTGAGGATGATGTTGACAATATTACCACCCTTCCCTGACCTGCTGTCAGAAATGAGAGGAAATTCGACATATGCTGACCTTGACAGAGGCCAACATGCACCCATTCCTGGGGTAGCAGTGTGAACAGCGCCCAGTCTGCTGCATCAGATCATCCCTGCTGGTGTTCCCTGCAGCTTTCAGTCGTTCTGAGACAGTCTTCAAATATCTTTTATCAGGTGGCATAATACAAATGGACTGCTGTGCAGATCCACCAGCTCACAAACTTATTTACCTATGACTGCACTTCAAATTAGGTTTCCTAATTATTCAAATTGATGTTTTCTTTTTGTGCAAACAAAATATCCTAGTCCCATCTATCAGGGGAAGAGGAGAATATGATCGGAATAGAAATTGTTTGTGGGTGGAGAATTATGTCTTTCATACATACCCTGGTTTTCAACAAAGAAATAATTGCTGGCATTTTTCTTGCCATTATGAATACTGATCAAAACATCGACTGTTGCTGTTTTGTATTATATTCTTGAGAACATACATTTCTTGGCTCCTTAAAATTAGTTGGTTTTTTTTTTTTCTTTTGTGGCCTTATGGAGAACACCCTTCTTCCAAATAAATGTAAGTACAATAATGCAAAATCAGCTTGAAAGGCATTCTCCATGCAGTATATTTGTATGCATCGCTGCCTATCCCAAATTCTGATTGCAGCCTCACAGTCATGAATAAACAAACCGCTGCAATTACTCTCAGCTAATGTTACCCTGACAACAGTATGTATAACAAAATGCAGTTGTCACTGCCAACAAAACCCCCAGTACAGCTAACACTGCTGTTTGCCAGGATGGAATACTTCCACAAAGTATTAAATCAACTCCAAATCATAAGTCCTGCTTTTAATCTTGGGATCAATAAAGTGTAATTATTCATTCCAGTATATGGAGAAAAATTTGCTTTGAGTTCCCTATTTGTAAAATAGTGATATGTAAAAGGGGAAGCTGGAGCTTTTTACCGTACACAGTGGTGGGTGTATCACTTGGCATCATGCTGGCAAGCCCAGCTCACTGAGAGTTTTCGGTGCAAGTTTCTGCTCACTCGATTTTGCCAGTTCCGTGTGTGCTACTCATCTGGATATTAGAGGGTTGAGGGACAGCGACCTTCTGGGGCAGCAGGAAAGCCAAACAGAAATACTTTTTTATTGAACTTACTAAAAGGTAAAAATTGTGCAATCGAATACTTAAAAGCAGCAAGTCACATCCCGGTGTAATCAGGGTAATGCCAATAAAGTAGATTTCAGTTTAAATGAATTACTGGTGTGTTGCCGCCTCTGAGCTCTGATCTGCTGCGTAACCTCTGTTGTAGTCTCTGTGATGATGAGATCCTGAGGAAGTTAGGTTTTAACCTATTTTCAAATTTTATTTGCTTTTAAAGTAGTTTTAGATGGCTTGACAAACACTTGATTCTTTTCCATTTTATGGGAAGTCTTATCCAGTTTAAAATTTTTCTGCACTTTCAAATACTCATGTTTGGCACTTAGCTTTCCAAGAGAGACCACTGAATTTGCAGTGTTTCTGAACACCAACACCTGCTAACCACTAAGAGCCAACATTAATTTAGTACACAATTAGCTTGTAAAAATAGTGACTTCCTTTTAGGAGGGAATACTTTTTTTCATTTACATGTATTAAACTAATTCATCTCAATATGCAGTAATTAAGTTGACCAGCTGAGGTGGAAAAAGCAGGACCAACCTAGGATTTTTGCAGTTCTTTAACTGAAATGGTAAAGAGAATGAGGTCTGCTAATCCTGCCTTCTTGAAGGGTGGAATTCCTAGGACAGCATTAATGCCCTTCTCTGCACACACTATTATTTCTGTTTATTCCAATAGAAGTACTTGCTGTATAATATTTATTGTCTTTTAAAATAGAAAACTATTGAATTCTCTTGCTTCAATACAACATCATGCATTTCTAAACTGAATCCAAGTTTGAGAGATGAAATTTGATGCGTTTCAAAGCAGGAACAACTCCAGACAAAATAATAAAATATTTTGTCACCATTTGACAAATAAAAAAAATGTAAGAAATAAGGGTACAAGACAGCTTGAAGTTGCACAGGTTTGTGTCTTCCTGCTTTGAAAGTTGTTTGTGATCAATTTACAGCAGCGGGGTGTTTTTTTTAAATGCTTAAACCAATTATTTTGGTATTCTGTTTACCAGTTGCTAAAAATTGGTTATTTCTTTCAAAAAAAAAATTATTATTCTTGGGTGAGTATCCCTCAGAAGTAAAACCACTGGTTTTCATTTCCCCTACCCTTGAATTTTAATAGCAGGAGCTGGTGTTCTGCAAAATTAATCTAATGACCCACATTCTGCAGTAGCAATCCATAACTTGATAATGGAACTTTCACATTTGTTTCTTATCTGTAGTTGTGTTTCCTCAATCTGCCCTGATTTGATGGAAAGGGAAGAAGGCAAGGGAACCTTGCAAAATAATTGATATGTATCACAGCCATCAGCAGTCGTATTTACTTGTATAGATGTCTGATTGGACTGGTATATTTCTCTAACTGGTTTGAGTTGTTGTTGTTGGGTAAGTTCGTTAGAAACAATTTGGGGTTTTGGGATGATTGTCTCAATGGCCTTGTGGTGGGGGAGACCGCGGTAGGCATTTCTGCCCGGCCAAAACAGGGAATCTAGCAGAAAAAAAATCCAGTAGAGTCTTGTTCTTAAATTTCGTGCTTTGGATGGACAAGAAGCCCCCGGTGAAAGGGATATCACTTGTGGAGGGATAACGCCTCTCTGAAGTACAAAGCAGCAGCACGGCTATTCTTCAGTACTGCTATTTCTTCCTTTTATTAGCTGGTTTATGAATTTTTGGTGAGCAGTTTTCAGGCTTTCTTGGTTAGCCTGTAATCTGCTTCAGACTTCTGTATCTTCTGTATGTTTGTAAGTTTTGGTTTGTTTGTGTTAGCATCTGAAATACATCCTCAAGGCAGCAACCCCTCTGTAGGAATTCTGTTTGGCTTATAAATCATGAGCTTAATCGCAGTGTAAGGTAAGGCAAAAGGGGAGTCTGGGCTGAATTACAAGTAGCAATTCTGTGATGTTTTATTCAGCTGCAAATGAAAAAAAAATACATCTGTTTAAAAACTTCAGTCTTTTAGACTAATAATGTTTGCGATGAGGTAGAGAAGAACAATTTTATTTTTTTCTTAGAAGTGTAGGCATCTTTGTAAACACCATACTTGTGCAGTCTAGCTTGCGCCACTTTTTCCTTATGGAATTGGTCTTCATAATCAGAGGAGAAAATTGTAACAAAGGTTGTATGTAAACACTAGTCCTCATCCTGTGAAATACTAGAAATAAGCAAAATAATCTGAATGGGAACTAGAAAATTGATGGGATCTGCAGGTACAGTGGAATTTATCAACCAGATGTTTTGGGAAATGTCTTGAGTCCAGCGGGACCATCAGAACAAAATAAGTGTAGGTTAGCTAATTCCTGGAGACATTTAGGCTGGAGTCCTTCAATACTTGGTCTAACTGAGATCTGGCGAATCTTTCTTATCAGAAAAGAGAGTTCAAAGTAAAAAACTTAAAGTAGCCACAGATCTTGTAGAAAATGGTGTCATTGCAATTGCATGGACAGCTATCTCTTGAGAGTGGGTTGTTAAAGCTTTAGCTAGTACTAGCTGAAATAATAAAAGGTAAAGCTGAACTTTGCTTAACAAGAGAATGATTCTAGTGGCTGAAGGATAGGACAGATTTTTCTCTAGGGTTTACCGATAATGAATCAGCTCTCTCCCTTTCACATGGTCCTTCACTGATTCACAAAACCCTAGAGAAAGGGTGTGGGGAGAATCCTTCTGAAAGACTGCTTTGCTCTTTGCTTGTCGGTAGCAGGACAGAAACAGTCAGAGGACTGAACTTTAAAAGAAATAAAATTGGAGGTGTTAAACAATGTAATTAATATTTTTTCCTTCTGTAGTTCTAATAGTAGTTGAAAAACTACTGCTGCACTGGGTATGCAATAAGTACTTTTGACCTCTGATTTATGGATTGTTTTGACTTGCAATATTTCTCTTGATAATAGAAATTTTTTTTCTTCCCTTGAACAGCAAGACCATTTACAAAATTGGTAAAGGAAATGCAACTGCATCGAGATGACTTTGAAATTATAAAAGTGATCGGAAGAGGTGCATTTGGTGAGGTAAGAGATTTTTACTCTCTGTTGTAGTAATGTAGCTTTCATCGTTCGTGCATCTGATTTCTTGCTACAGTATACCTGCACTTGTCCTGAAGACAGAAGATTCACACAGATGTGTTAGAATATTTCCAAATGTGCGATGAAGCTAGGTACTAGTGAAAGGTCCCTCTGAAGCAGGTTATTTAATGTCCAGTTCTGCCATTTCTGTGGCTGGCTCATTCTGGTTTCAGAGTAGCAAAACAAGTGTCTCTCCACTGTGTGTATGAACCGGGTGGTCCCACCTAGCAGCAGCACAGCTGAATTTGGGATCTCTTCTCCCACTTGCCATATGTACTCTTCTGTGCTGCTATAATTTAACGCAGAACCGGGCTGCTTCTTTGGTAGGAAAGCGGAGGCTGCTCCACCCATCTGCCTGTCTCTGTAGCAATCTGGTAATGCAGAAAGACACATTTGGCTGCCTCAAAGGCTCTTCCCTGTCATCTTTGAAGATCAAAGACTGCTGGATCTGTTTTTTGGACAGCAAGTTGAATCATGCTGGGATGATAGGAACGCCTTGTGTTTTGAGGACTCGCCAGTCCCAGGACCCTGGACTGAAGCTTTACTTCTTAATATGCATGATGAAAGTCTCATCAGTCACAGAAGTCTGCTAGGGCTTGCCACTGGCAAAAGCATCTCCCCTCCAGTAAGCATAGGATACTTGGAGACTTCTAGAGAACCTCAAAGATAACCCTTTCAGCATTCAAGTACATGTGACTGAAGCCATAGCTATCAGCAAAAGAGGCTGTTAACTAGAGAATTCTTAGAAGTAAAAAAACCCCTTAGATTTCTTTCAGGAAGCTTCTTTTAAGCAGGGCCATGCTAAAGTAAAATATAGTGACAGCCATTAGCTGCTCATTTCAGACCATTAGCACTTGGTTTCAACTTCTGCTGCCTGTAGGTAAGGCTGGGCTTCTTTATCTTCATCTTGGGTTGTCTCAGCAGAGAGCAGGAGTAGGTGCTGTGCAGGGCTTTCCTTCCAAGCATGGTGAGCCCTGGACACATCAAACTCTTCCACATAGGGTTTGGTTGTAGGACAGAGGTATCACAGGCAGACCGGAAACTAAGCTAGAAAAATCCCAGGACCCTACTCAACCTAGGTTCAGAAAGCAATGAGGTTTCTATCTGCATATGGACTTAGTAGTGGGTAAAGTAATAGCTTCATATCCACGTCATTTTAAGCTACTTCAGAGACAGAAATTAGTGTTTCAAGAACATCTTTTAATCTATACCATCATCTAATGATATGATGAGTTAACATCTTGACCTGTAAGACAAAAAGTTCACTTTCTAATGGATATTGAACTTGATTTGCAACATTTGTTACAAAAAAGGAAGGTTTATCTTAGGGTAGTCTCGGGAAAATCAGTCGTTTGTTTCACTTGAGTGTTTGTTTTTAGCTGGTGTGTTATTATTTGAACGTGGCTTTTAGAGAGAAAAGTTACTGCAAAGAGTTTGGCTGAAAATAGCAAAAGTGGGGAAAAAAAATTGATAAGCCTAAGGAAGGGCTGAAAGCTACAAATTCAGGCCAGAAAAGAGGCCTGAGCAGAGAGGTTTGAGTAGATAAAAGGCCTAGAAGACCAAGACGGTAGTAGGTAGCGCATTTTTGAAGCGAGTGTCCCCACTTACTGCAGAATGATTTTGCTATACGTGAGCTGGATTTCTTTTGGAGGAAACTAAACCAGAACCTCTGTTCCAGGTGTGCACCAAATGTACTTCTGGCCCCAAGGAGTGCATAAGAATAAAACACTGAGTTTGACTCTCCTAACGGCTTCAAAGCACGTTGGGTCCAGCTAGGCGCAGTCTGAAGCAGAATTCCTGAACTGCATACAACAGAGATGGGAAGGCTCAGCAGACTACTTTCATCTGTTGTTCTGGTCTTGCTGTGCCAATTACTTGCTATAGTGGCTGTGACCACTGATAGCTGAAGAATTTTAGATTAGTTTTTTGGCAGTTTGTCTCTTGGTGGGATTAGAAGTGGTTTCTGGATCTTTTCAGAACTAGACTTGTGAATGCTGTAGCTGTCAAAAGTGGTTTCAGGTCGAGGGAACCCTTTACAGCATCTTACAGATAGAGTCAGTGTAGGGAATGCCTTCACACAGTATAACTTTAAGGAAGGGCTGTTTTTCCAGTACCTGCTCTGTTCTTTTTCAAAAAGGTGTTCTCCACTTAAGGAATTGACCAACTGGAAGTCTCAGTACAACAGCAGATGAAGTATTGCCATGATCTTCAAGAGAATTCAGTTTGTACTTGCTAAGGAGGTTAGGATGACCTTTCTTAGCTTTGGATCAGGAGACTTAAGGTGTATAAAAGACAGAAATTCTGGGTGGAAGCTTGTATTAATAGTGTTTGGAGGGTCTAAATCAACAATGGCTTTCATATTTTTTCATTTGGAAAAGCATGAAGTGAAAACAATTCGTACAGCCCATCCCCCAGTGGAAATGAAATTTCACAGAAGTGAAATGAGGGAGTATCTTAATTTCATCCTTCTGTTAGAGTGGTGAGTGCTCACAGAGTCAGTGGTGTTAGTTATCTGTCAATATTACACTGTCTTGTTCATCTTTTAATTACAAAATTTTTAGTTGATAGTTGCAGCTTGAAACTTTTTGATCAGTTTAAATTATTCAGGAGTCATTGATTTTAAGTTCATTATACTTTAATCCCACTTGCCAGAGAATACTTTGTGTGTTTTGCTTATGAATGAATCCTTTGACCCTTGTGTATACTAGGCTGCTATACCTACCAAATATCATAGGCATTATAAAATAGCAATTATATGAAGGTTGACATTCCATAACAAGAAAGTAAAATCTAGTTTTTTGAGAGGGACTTGTGGCATCTGGCTTGTATAAAGCAAGACTTCAGAAAACTGAATGGGGGACCTGTAAGTAATTTTTCCTCAGTATGTTCAGATATATAGAAACGATGTTAGAAATTAGTTGATGGGATTCTAGTGGATATAAGGTTATTCATTAGTGCATGTTTAAAAAAAACAACCCAAACACACCTATCTGCTAGAAATAAATTTTGAAAATATCTGTAAAATATTTGTTACAGTGCATAAAGAAATTAATTGGAATTAAACATATTCCTATTAGAATTAAGTAGTTTAAATAAAACGCTGAACAGCTAAACAAGCCAGACTTCAAAAAGGATGAAAACTACATTCCATTCTTCTCAGTTTAGCTACTTTGGGCTTTTTGGAGAATGCTAGGGCCTTTAGTCTTACCAAAGAACTTTTGCATAAATCAGTAGCTTTGAATAAAAATAGCCTAAACAAAATAAAGGCATGATATTACTTATTAGTCAGGATCAGTGGTCATTTTTTGCCACAGAACACGTAAGCCAAGGAAACATGGTCTTTGACTGAAGAGAGGATTGAGACCACATGTGAACCTGTCTCTGTGAACACAACTGCAGAATCAGTATCTAATTAGAGGCAGACTGATACAATCACCAGTACATATCTGTACTGCCATGTCAGTGCCCTTTTCTTTCTTTCTCCTTTTCAAACCAACAGAACTCAGCCTGGTTCTTCAGACTTTTTTCAGCAACATGAGAAGAAAACCCAACTGGTAATCTAAAAGCACCTGAGTGAAAGTGTTTACAGCACGGGAGATCTGAGAAAGCAAAAGAAGAGAAAGTTTCTTAAAGTAGTTCTTACTATGCTAGGACAGAAATAGCCTAACTCAGAATCTAGAAAATTTCTTCTTTAGCCACCTGCCAAAACACACAGTTCTCCTTTTCTCATAAACTAGGCCAGCTACTTTGTGTGCAGGGTAAACTGAATGTCTGAATATCCTTTACAGCAACATTTAAGGCTCTGACTCCTGGAGTCAGTGGCTTGAGAACATTTTTTTTTTTCCCCAGAGGTTTTAGTTATAAAGAAAAGTGTGAAGTGTTCTTTGAGTGCATGGCAGCTAGAATAACACATAATTTGAAGTGCTAGCTGTAAGAAGGATAAACTGCTTGCGGTTCTTCCCCATCTCCTAGGCTGTATTCACCTGGGTTTAACATTTTTGTGAGTGCCCAAATGTTACTTTCAGTCCTCTCTTTTTTGTGGGTCATACGGGCAGATAGCTCATGTGCAGAGGGGCAACCTCCATGAGGAATAAAACTAATAACAATTAGAAGCCCCCTGAAATAAAATTGGAACAAAAATGGTTTCTGTAATCTTAATTGTGGTTTCTATTAGTGAAGTGAATGTAGAAATCTGTCTTTGTAGAGAAGAATGAATATCTTGTGTAGAGTGACGTTCTTTGTTAACTAGTGGAAATACACATTCTTCAGGAGAAGATTTAAAGAATATGGGCATAGAGTGGGAAACTCCAGTCTTTAGACCTTTAAAAAAACACACCAAAACAAGAAACAAACCCAAACTCCCCCGTGGTTTGAAGTTTGCATGTGCCTGCCTACTCCTTACATCTAGGAACACTGTGGACCATTATTGGAAAGGAAGTGATGTCCTGAGAACCTGCGCTTGGTGGGATTGTGCCAAGCTGAGAAATTCAGGGTAGCCTAAGAAGTGCCGTCCATGTGCTTGGCATGTGCCTCTGCATGCCAAGGGAACTGGGAGTACTCGTGCTACGGTATGGTGAGAGGGATTGGAGGAGGATCCTGTGTTTGAGGACTGTCTGACTAAATACTTGCACTTATTCCTTTGCAAGCTTCATCTGACCTCCTAGTAATGTACTTGTAAATCTTCAAGATCACTTTTTCTCGTTTTGTGTAAAGGACCATTTGAGCACACTGCTGTAGATTAAGGCAGTTCAATGAAGAGAGCAATTGTTGAAGGAAGAACGGTGTCAAGATGTACCTTGTGTGAGAACTTGGATTCTATAATGTGGCTGACACCTCCTGGAAATTTGGCAGCGTGAGATCGAAACAATTGTTTTCCTTCCCTTGTTTGTTAGTAAGGATTTCTTGAATGAGCAACGCTTACTGTGGTTGCAGCGGAAGGGTGGAACTGCTTGGTCTTGCTTAGCACAAAAATAACTAAAACTCTTAATGTGCCCCACCTAAGTATTACTGCTCTGGATGGATTAGAAATACCTTTCCATATAAATGCTGTTGTGTACAGACTTGATCTGTGTAGTGTTTAGTAATAGGACATGGTACCTTCACTTGGGACGCTTAGTCAGAGTCTTAGCTGGAATCAACAGACATAAAAATCTGTTTCCAGAAGAAAATAAATCATGATTGAGAGAACACGACTGATCCCCTGTGTACCGTGGGTTTCTGATAGATTATGTGGTTCCTAACGAGATACACTGGCTAAGGGTGCAGCAAGACTCAAAGTGAATACGCAGAACCTGAGCTTCCCGTGGGGACAGCCGTGCTTGGCCATGAGACGCAGAGCCGTTTGTGCGTTCTCCGCCTTGTAATCGCAGCTGTAGGGTACGGAGTTTAATGGTTTTATGTACGTCTAGAAATTAACCTGTGGCACAGTGAGGCTACAGACTGCAATTACGGCTGTCTCCCCTGTTCAGAAGCTCTGGTGATGGGTATTGGGTACCCGGCAGGGACTGTGCCTTCCTGCACTTGTAGATTAACAGAATTCCCAAGTGTGATGCTCTTCATCCAGCTGTTCAAAGAGTCAAAGCGTTCAGAATATGATGTAGAAGAAATATTTAATTAGCTTTGCTCTTCTACAGTATGCTCTTCACAAAAATAAAAAATATGTTACTATGGTGACAGGCAGGTTGCAAGGAGCGCAGGAGGCGCAGTTGGTCGTAGTGCTGCTGCCAGCCTGGACAGTTGTCTCTGCAACCCCCTGATTGCTGAGGAAGAGCTTAGGTGTTACTCCAGGCCTTTATTGTTTTTTTGCAGAACCTTTCTTGCTGGCACTTGTAAGTGATTTCTTCTTTGCACGATGTGAAGATCCACGTTGTGCGTTCAAAAAACTAAAAAAGATGCTGCTTTGGAAATGTGCGCTGTGGCACATGAACCCTACCAAAGATACTCTGCTTGCTCATTTAAAATGGAAATAGAAGTAAGAAACCTGATATTGCAGTTCAGACCAGTTTTTCCTCAAAGATGCAGGATTAAAACTGTTAACTAATGAGCTATATATCAAAGACTTTTCATATCCAAGGGTTTTGGGAGGATAAAATAGTTCCTGCAGTGCTTTTTTAGTAGCTAGTGTCCAAGGTATCAATAGCATGAGTCAGCAATAGTGGGCTAAAAGTGGCATATACAAGCTTTAACTGAGGAAAATGACTGTAATATTCAATTATGAATCTGGTAATAAGACATTACAGATAAATTGTTTACATCTGAGATGACATTTTGTCTCTCCTCCTGGTTGAAAGGCTTGTCTAAAATCTCAGCTCAAATGTCTAAAACCATTCCAAGTTCCTGCCAAAGTTTAATACATGGTAATTTCACACCATTTTATCCATGTAATTTTATTGTCCATTAGCCTAAGCAGCTCTTTTATCTTTTATCATCCTTATTACTGACGTCCTTCCTTCCAATTTTATTTGTAGATAGCAATCATACCCACTTCTTTTTTTAACCAGGCAAAGCTTTTTCTGCTCCCATAGTAGTATTAAAAACTCTTTAGTTCCTTGATCATCTCAATAGTCCTCCTTCACACCTGCTCCAGATAAAGTTTATTTCTCTGGGGTGTGGCTGTGCATGGAGTTTCCAGTGAGGTGGTTCTTCTCCAAGGCAGGGGTGTTTACCTGTCTCTAGAGGTGTGTATCAGCCTGTGAATTCCACAGTTGTTTGCCTTTTTCTTAACTATCTGTCGTTATGAGCTGATTGCGTGAGGATTATCACCAATGTACCTGTGTCCATCTCCTTTTCAGGAGAACTTTCGACACCTAAGTTTCACCTTATTCCTGAAAGTCCAGTCCTTGAGAATGAGCTTTACCTGAAAGTCTAACATGCCATGAGCATGAATAGTGTGCTAGGCAGCTTTTTCATCTTTGCTTTGAAATGAATGTCCCAGCATTGTTTCCAAGATGTTGAATATAAATTAGCTATAAACTTTCCAGTAGAAAGTCTTTCTGTTAACTATTTTAATTGTTTTCTGGAAATCCAGTCTTGCATTTAAATGACTTTTGCACTTTCTTAGACAGTACTTATCCTTTATGTAAAAGAAAATTTGTAACTTGATGCTGCTTAGTAAGGCTGCTGTGTCACTCGAAGGGCAGAGTACAGTGGTGGGAAATTCTGTCGTGTTTGTAGAGGCTGATTTGGCTCCGATTCCAACCCTGTAGGTTTCATTGGGTCATAAGAAAAGGTGGAACTTGGCCTCGTCTGGCTTTGCACATTGCAACCCTAAATGTCAATATGAAGTGGCTCTTGAAGATGAAAATGCAGCAAAATACTTCTGTAAAACAATTCAAGAAGCAAAATACTAGCTCTTGCCAAAGTCTGAAAATGTTGTTTTAGCTATATTGCTTCTGTTTCTTATTTTATTGCAGCACAAGTGAAACAGAGCTTTGAGGCAAAAAGCACTCAAGAAAATGGATGGCGAAGTAATACAAATCTGATACGGTGTTGTGGTGTGTAGTTACCACAGCTGGCTCTCACTTATGCTTTAGCTCCAGTTCTCATACATTTTTTTGACATAAATATGTCTTAAGTTGGTTGAAGTGTAGGCAGTAGGATTCATTGAGTTTTCAGAGGTCCTTGAGGAAACATACTTGATCTTTGTTGCGGTGTCCCTGTTGCCGTGAATCTTGAGCATGATGAGGCACAGGGACAGTAATCGAATCAGCTGGTGACAGCTTAAGACCTGTAGGGGCTTGCCTGGAAGGGAGATTTTTTTTCTTTATCAGTGTTTTAAGGCTTCCTTGGTAAAACAGAATCACCTAAATCTCTACCGAACCACTCAGCTGAGTATTCGGAACCCCTGGTGCTCCATTCCAGCTAGCACAGAGATGCAAGTTGGGTAAGTTCTAATTTTCTTAGTTTGACAGAGGTATCAAAGGTAGCTGCGCTGGGTCAAAGGGGTGTGTGGATTAGTTAGCAGGGATCTATCCCCTTGGGCCAGGTAGAGAGGTTTAGGAAAAGCCCAAGGGCAGAGCAGAGCTGAGCCCTCCCAGCTTCCAGCAGCTGAGGGTTCAGGGACTCCCTAACCTCACCTGTAACTCAGTGGTCCGTAGTCTCTGAGACTTGGCCTATGTGTGTTACTCGGGTATTAAGCACGTACTTTACTTTCTGAATACTTCGGTGTCCACAGCAGCCTGTGTCTGAGTTGCAAAACTGTTGTGTGACAGTAATAATCTCGCTACCTTTTTATTTTATTTGATGCTTTTCAATTTCTGTGTTATGAGAAACAGCAAATAATTATTCTCTGTTCATCTTCTCTGCGACATTCGTGGTTTTGTGTGCATATCATAGCTGTTATCTCTTCCAGGCCTGGAATATTTTAGGTTATTAAATCTTCTTCAGAAACTATTTTATACCTCTGCTTCTACCTTTTTTCCTTTTGTTACCCTTAGCATACTTTTTTTAAACTTCTGTTACAGTGTAAGTTGTAATAGCCTTGGAGATGAAGAGTGAGCATCCAAATTAAATCCTGGTCATTTACACTCATTGCGTGACATGAGCACTTGTTCAGCCCGTAGACTTTTAAACTTTCAAGATCGAGTTAATGCTTTTGCTCTTAAAGTAAGCGTTCGCAGCAGTGTACCAATGAGCATCCTTTGGAATACCTCTGAACGCCAACTGAGTGTTTTTTTCCTTGTGTTATTAGACGTGATGGATTGGTATGTAGTATAGGGGCCGTCATATTTAAAACCTGGCATCTTGCATGGTTAGCACAATTGCAATAAGAGATCTCAAAAGTGGTCAGTGTGGTTATTGTAACTGAATTTGAGGTATGTCAGAGAAAGAGGAATCAGTGCAAAAGTAAGAAAAAACAACTATACCACAGCATCTCAGAAGCAAACAAAGCATTATATGACAAATGTAAATTTAAAAATAGTGCCACCTGATGAAGAAAGTAAAAGAAAGCTAACCTGAGGAAATGCTGAGGTGTTTAATGAGACAGTGTAGCATTTTTTGCAGTATTGCAGCAATATTCCTGCTTATTTCTGTGATAATAAAGGCATAATTTAGTTTGTGCTTCCTTTGTTCAGTTCAGACATCAGTGAAGTTTGGGTTTTGCATTTTTGTTCATTTTCTTAAAAAAATAATAAAATCCTACCAACTAGAATGGGTTGAGGAGTCAGATCTAGTCAGGCCAAAGTTCTGTTACTTCTGTGAGGCATCTTCTGCACTTTTCAGGTTTCCTTTCAAAGAATTCTTGGGGAACTACCTATTTTGCTGTATGGTTACATGAATTTCTCTGCTGGCACAAGCAGCTGTCCCACTGTCCCCCTTAAAACTACAGCAGCAGTGCATTTACTGGTGCCATAACTTGATAACCACTTATTGTACCAATGTGAGTCAACTTTCCTTTTATTCATTCCACTTTTTCTTCCACAGAATACAAATCTGTTCGTCCAGAAAACGGAAATCTTTTTTTTTTTTAAGCAGTCCTTTCAGTTGAAAATAAATAGCACTGATATAGACAGCAACTGGGGAATTGCTAAATAATTCCTGCAGATTTGGCTTCTTTTTTCTTTTCTTTTTTTCCCCCTTTGTCCTTGCCTGTTCTCATTCACCACTTTCTATTCTAACATTTTCACAGCTCCTGAGCTGTGCGTGTCCTCCACAATGCCAGGCTCACGTCACTCCTCAGCGGCTGAGCACGCTTCAAACTTCTGCCAGCTTGTAGTGCTTTCGGACAGTGATGGCCTTAGATAAAGCATGGTAGATGAGTATCTGGGTTGTGATTTGTGCGCTAGAAATGTACTTAAACGGCTGAGCAGTTCTGGTGTTGTGGTGTAATGAAACCTGAAGGTTGCTACTTCAGGGCTTGCAGAGCTATGCTTGCAAATTGCTTCTGCTCAGTTTGGTCCGTCCCTTCAATGGAGATGGGGGCATTTCCTGAGTCATGACATTCTGTAGGGAACAGTTTAAAATGTATAGCAGGTAACGTCAGCATCTTGCAGTTTCCCAAAGCTTTTAATGTGCAGTTTGACTTACAGTGTACTTCCAGCTGTATCAAGCAACTAATTGAATTAAGTGTATGCAGAGAGGTTGTTACAATGGCTTTAAGTGCAAGGCCATGACGAGGGCAGGAGCAAAGCTAAATGTTTTAGGCCATTACCGAAGGTCAGTGTCAAATAGTTTTGTATGTCCCAAAGAATCTCAGGTAGTCAGACAAGTCGTTCTCATCTTACTCATCCTTCCCCTGCAGCACTAGCTGTGTCTGCAGGAGGTGCTTGTAGGCCAGGAGACACTGGGATGTAATGCAGCTGTGGGTGTCTTAGCTTAGAGAAGCTGCTTCTTCACGCTGTGTCTTTCCCAGCTGCATTTAGGGCCCCTTTCCCATGCCTTTCCTGTGATGGATACCTGCTGGTCCTTTTAAGATATGTTTCTGTTACACGACGCAGTGCAGGCGTGTACAGGGTGTCACTCATCTGTTATGTGACCTGGTGAGCAGAGCTACATGCAGCGAGGGGTGGGAGGCTTAGGTATGCATCTGTGTAAACATGAATATCCCATTCTACTGTAACTGGAGGAGCAGTTGTCCCCCTGCCTCTCGTCTGAAGCTTCTTTATTGGTAAGGTGCAGGGAGGCATTGTATTTCCCTCTTCTCAGGACTTCTGATTTTGTGTAGTGTTGCTTGGCTTGATGCAGTATTCCAACTTTGGTTTATAGTCAGCATCTTCTTAGAGCTGCTGTAGCTCCTGAATCCCTTATCTATAAGAGTTTTTAAGCAACAGAAGAGGCGAGCTGATGTGATGCCTGTTACTTGTCCTACTGCTATTCAGAGCTCTCTTGGAAGCAATGAATGCTGGTTGGTTTTCTACTTCTGAAATAGAGGTGACCAGAGAAGCAGCAGAAATATTCAGGCAGCCCATGTATAGTCCTGTGAAAGTGTTGCTGTCTTAGTCATGATGCCTGCTTTTCTTTTACCAACTGGAAGAATTTTGTGAAAATTGATGGCTTTACTACAAGGAGAATTAATTTTGGTCTTGGAGAATACAAGTCTTGGTCAAAATAAAGTCTTTGCATTCCTAAGCCTTGAAGTTTTTGTATTCTTCTGGTTTTTTTTCTTCCACTGTACAGCTATGTGTACAGCCACTGTTCGTAACAGACCAGTCTAAGCAAGTCTAATACACAGGATACACAGTAAAATGCTTCAAGCAAAATGATGAATAAGTAAACGAATACTGTTTTTGCTTCTTTTTAAATATCTGCATGCAGTACACAAAGGCATGTTAATTTGCAAATACCTTTCAAGTTTGTGAAACCTGAAATGTGAAAACAGATTAGTCAAATGTAGTGTATTTCTGTTGACAGCAGCCGTGCTTGTTTTCACAGGCTGCCCTTTTAAACGTCGTCTCTTTGGCTGCAGGCACGGTGTACAAGCATCGCTTGTTCTTGGCAAACAATGCAGCTTTACTACGCGTTATCATATGAAAAGCTTCATACTCCTCCTGTATCATCCCCCGTGTGCTTGATCATGAGCACTTGACCACACATGGTGTGTTGTGCATCGAGTACATGGCAGTAATGTGGGAGGAATATAGAAGGAGCGAAGACTCAAGCTGTAATTTATCAGTGTGTGAGCTGATCTCTGATGATTCCTTAGTAACTTACTTTATTAATATTTTGTTAATATTAAGCTGTTTAAATACTGTTTCTCTGACCATGCTTTTGTGTGAATATTACCCTGTTTAAATGTTCTAATTCTCTGACCATGCTTTTGTTAAATAAATATATCTTCTTATTTCAGGTTGCAGTTGTTAAAATGAAGTGTACAGAGCGCATTTATGCAATGAAAATTCTAAATAAATGGGAAATGCTTAAAAGGGCAGAGGTAAGTAATACGGTTCTCTAACGCAGAGAATTTTTTAAATGGCATTAGGAAAATTACATTGAAGCTTTTTCAGATTAGGAAGAATTATTTCATGAGCGTAGGAGCTTCATTCTTTTTATTCTTTCTTTTCTTAAGCTGTTTTAATGCAATCAAGTCTGACAGACCCTTCGAGGCATCTGTTGTTCTCAGCATTACTCTGTATTCGTTTACCAGACAGTCTGCCCTAGTTCTTATCCTGAATTTATTGGCCAGATTTTTGTTTACAACAAAGGCAAGTTAAAGACTACATGAAAGCCGAGATTGGTGCTACTATGACATTCACAGCTGTATACAAAAACATCGTGGAAAGGCTTTTTTTCTGTTGCGTTCTGAGAGTATACGTTAAGGAGCTTTGCATCCTACAGTTTGTAACAGGATTTATGTAACTGGTGAAACCGTAACTAAATATGTTGGAGTCTCTGATTCAGATAGTAAAAGAAAATGTGTTAAAAAGGTAAATCTCTTTTGAAAGGGTATTTTTGATGAGAGAGATGTACGTTGCCACAACAAATTATGCAAATGTGATTGGGTACTTCACTGATTAGGAAAGGACCCTGCTGAGAATATGCCATGGGAGGTGGTATAGTCCTAGAATACCTACTCTTGCACTGTAGAGGAAATCCTCATGGCGAATGTAGTATTACATAAATCAGCAATTAAAAGAGCAGTCAGTTTTAGGGGAAAGTACACGTAGCCCACCCATACTTGCAGCAGCTCTGTTAAGGGGCGAAGGCTAGCTGCCTGCCAAGGACTGAGCCAGCTGACCCTTCCCTGTCCCATTCTTCTGTCCTCTTCCTGACACCTCCTTCCCCCTGCCTGCCCTTCCTAGTCCCTCCCTTCCTTTCTGTGAGTCAGTGCCAGCTCTTTTCCTGTGAATAAATCTCCTCCCTCTTGTTAAGCCCCTCTTCACCACCGCCTTTGACTGATTTAGTCACACTCCATCCATGGGTGAACGCTCTTTACAAGCGGCGGCAGCCACCGCCACTCGGCTGCTCTTTGCGCCGTCAGGCGAGTTCATGCTCTTGGCTGTGCTGCCTCAGCAGTTCTGCATTAAAGCCTTCCGCGTATGGGGGAAATCTGGTGCCCTTTCTGCACAGCTTTCAGTTGGGTTAATTTGTTGATCAGTGTAGAATTGTTTTAAACCCAAATGATTGCAGGAGGCTCCAAAACTGTAATGGAAATACAGCTATGCTGGCTTACTTCAGTCATTTTTAATGGCCTACCAAAGTAGCTGAAACGTCTACACGTAGAGATGCCTGGAGAGGAAGAAGGCTATCCACCAAGAGAGAGGTATAATGAGCAGTAGTTTTCCCAAAATGCACTCAGGACAAGTAACAGTCCAGCTAAGTGCTCCTTCCACTGATTTTCCTCATCTACAAAGGACAATAAAGGAACTGTCTTGTCTGCTCTTCCCCTTTATCTTTTCCAGTTGAGTTTGCTGACTTGATTTGGCTTTTCTGGATAAGCAAGGCTTTATAACCTGCATATCAAGTTCATAAAACATCTGGGTGTTAAAATTTCCCAAATGTGGTAAAACTTGTTAGCTTTTAAAATGAAGCCTGCAAGAATACAGTAGCTTCTTAAGTGGGCAGTTCCACTGAAAATCAGACTTCAGGTGATTCATTATCCACTGTATGAGCGGTCTAAGCAGCGTGTTGTTACACTGGTTTATGTTTGGTTTGTATGACTTACTAAAGATAGCAAAAAGTTGTCTAAATACTGCTGATTTGTGTACCAGCTGCAAGAAAAATCCCCGTATGGTCGGAAGCCACTAAAATACAGGAAAGATTAGTGAATATCAACTGACACCCATAAATGGGTTGCAAGCAAAACTGGCATGCCATTTATGTTGATAAGGTGGACCCTTTGTATTTCTTGTTCTGACAGCAGAATACGTAGTCGTTAGTGTATTACTGTTGACAGTTCCAAATAAGTCCTGACTGGCTGATTAAGTAGCCTGTCATGCTTTTTCAAGTCACGTCTCAAGGCCTTTTAAGCTAGTGTAAGCAGAAAAGGAGAGTTTTATACTTTGGATTCACGATGCAAAGCGTTCAGCAGCATTACTGGTTCATTACATTCCCTTGCTATTTGAGGTTGCACAGTGAACTGGATCAAGGAACTGATGTCTTTGAAAATAAACAAACTAGTTTTCTGTGCTGGCAGCCTCCCCGCATCGTGGTGCCAGAAGAACGGAGAAGCGCTGTGCTCTGGTGCTGCGGGCAGGGGATAGGATTACTTGGAGCTGCTGTTGCTGCCAAACTTCTTGCAGAGTGATGCTTTGGCCTTGCATTCATAAACCGTTAAACCACTCTCAGTTGACATTTAATTACAATTTACATCTCTGCCCCAATAATTGCTAACTTTACAATGTGGCCCTGGTAAGGTCGTCTTCAGTAGAAATGTAAATTGACTTTTGCTTCCTTAAGGGGGAAAAATGGTTAAGATACCTTTTAAAAGCTGCAATCGGTATATGGTAAGGCTTAGGCTTCCCAGGAATGTTCCTTCCATAGCATATTTTCCAGGACATCTGGACAAGCGGAAATGACCAAAAAATAAAAATAAAAATCAACTATTATCTAGAACCCCAACACTTAAATCTGCAGGTATCAAATATCTTAATAATGTTTCTCTGTATTCAGAGTAGTGAAAGAGTCCCAAGGTCTGCATCTTGATAGTTGTCATCCAATAAAAACGTTAATATAGTTTTATCAAGGATGACTTGCTTGACGTTTATGAAAGTTGGTTTTGTGTAAAGATGCTGAGAAAACCTGTTAGAGTTTGCTCCTCTGAAGTGTTGCAGTGCGCTCTTTGAAGGAAAGATTATTGAAAAGGGAAATTGTATTATACTGGACAAAGATAAGACAGTAATAGTAAAATCTGCTTATTTCCTATAGTGTCTTGGCAGTGTCTGGAACTGCAGCGTAAGGAAAGTATACATGAAACTATTTTCAAAAAGGTCTTTTTCACAAGATGCAGACTTACTTTCCTAGAGCATTATCTTTCTGCTGCAGATTTCAGTGACAAGTTACCATTTTTCTGGCTTTTACAAATACATTATGAAACAAAGATTCAGTGTTGGCTCAAATTTGTCTGTGGGCTTTTTGGTGTTTTGGGGATGTGTTGTGTTGTGTTATTTTTTTAAGGTCGTGGTCAGAATTAGAGCGACTGAATGCCTGACTACAAGCCTGCAGAGATTCCCTGGCTTGTCACTTGTGCAGACTGAATTCCAATGAATCGGGACCTCTGTTCAGTAATTTTAAATAATCCCATGAAACATCCATATATATTAATCCTGTGAAAACTACTTGATGTTGGCAATGGCTTTTTCCCCTCTTTTCCTTTAGACAGCTTGCTTCCGAGAAGAGCGAAATGTCTTGGTGAATGGAGATTGTCAGTGGATTACTACGTTGCACTATGCCTTTCAAGATGAGAACTATTTGGTATGTTTGATTCATTAGCAAATAAAAGCTTTAGGTTATGAAAGAAATTTATTTTTGGTACCTTTCAGGATATTAGTGCAATAAGTTAGTCCACCTCATGTTTTGCAGCAGTGTTTCGACGTCATCTTTCCTCCTTGAAGAAAAACTTCAAAGGACTGACTGTGTAACTCCAAGAGAGTGAGAAAGTCATGTGGTACTATAGTATATAGAGGTTTAGTTAAGTATCCTAAATTAATTAATCTCCCCTTGCATCAAATATCCCGTGCTTAAGTTTAATGTTTTGGATAACATTGCAATTAAATAATTTGGGGGGTGTTAACTCCACGAAAGTAAGAAATATTTTTGTTTTACTTTAAACTTTCAGAATGTCTTTTGAAGCAAGATTTTGTTTAAAAATGACAAAAGTAATTTTGTTTTTAAAATGGGTTAAACTGGTATTTTAAAAGGCTCAGGGAAAAAATAGCCTAATTCTTAATAGAAATTAAACATGTTTTAAAATCAGCAGATTGGTCACCGCAGTAGTTTGAGAAACTTTAGGACCATTTGTAAAGAAAGTCATTCCTCCTTTTACTTTTTTTTTTTAGGGATGGGTTACTGGAACTCTAACATACAAGCTATGTTTAGCTTAGTTGCCGAAGTTGGGAGAATGCTGGTCAGGAGCAAAATCAGTAAAGCCCCAACATACTGCAGTGTACCGAACCATACCGCTTCCATGCGGCTACATGAGGCTGGGTTTGCGAGAGGGCTATTTCTACAGCAACTGACATAGTTGTAGTGTGAAAGTTTTCACCTTCTTAACACTTGTTAGATTGTACCACAGTGGCAGTTCTTGGTTATAAACAAGCAAAAAATGTATTGATAAAAGGCTGCCAGTGAGTTCAGGAGCTAAGCATATGAAGAGTTAGGAAATACGTGAACTTTTTCGCAAGTGCTGAAATGAAACAAGTTATTTTGACTGTCATGTTAATTGTATTTTCAAAATAACAAGCACATCATAAGCAAATAAGTATTTGGGTCTCAGACCCTCATTTACAGGTTATTTCTATTGAATGCTTTCTGATAGATCCAAATTTTCAACCTCTCTTAAGTTTAGTTTTCTCTGGCACTACCTCATCAAGATAGCTCATAATTTCAAATTTCCACAGAACTGAAGAGCCTTCAGACTTGCATAAAAATAACCTGAGACATCCTATAATGTAGTATTTCCAAGTAGCTTCTAAGAATGGAGCTACCCAAGAAAAAATCTAGCTGTGCAAGATAGCAAGCAGTAGCCATAACAGTATAGAGAGGGACCTAGTGTTGCTAATACCATTTTATACAAATCTGTGGGAGCAAGCTATAATGGTATAATACATCTCTCCCTGCCCCGCCCCCAAATGCCCAAAGACATCTAGATGTTGAAGTTTCACTTGAACAGAATTTAGACATCTAGCATCTAATTTAAGATCCAGTATCTAAGAAGGCAGCAACTCTGCCTGGCAGCCAAGTCAGCAGATTCCCAGCTTGCCTGAGGTCTGGTTCTGCATGTGCCGAGATGCTGCCTTCTGATTTGGTCTGTTACTCAGCATCCATCTCGTGTGGATGTCTGGTGCTCGCAGATGGAGTGAATCTGCATCTCAGTCGCTCTGTTGTAAATTATGAGTGCAGAAAAGGTGAAACGCTTTCATCCAAAAAACCTGGACAGAAGGTTCTTTTCCATACCATCTTAGTGGTTCACTTGTCCAGGGGCTAAAAGATCTTTTTCAATTCTCTGCTCAGCTTGAAGAAGTTTATAGCCACATTTTTCCACATCTTGGGAGAGTGCTGCCATGTTACAGAACCTGGGCAGATTGGGTTTCCTTTTTAGTTGTGCCTTGGTCTTTGTAGAATGAAATACAAAGCTGAGAGCAAAACTAGAACATACAACAGAGCTTGATTCCCCATCCTGGAGACTGGTCCTCTGAAAGAGAGAGCTGTAGGTTCTGATATCTGCCCCCAGTGATGTTTGTGCGTTATAGCTAGCGATTCTTAAATGCAAAACCCCGTAAGCTAACCCTGAATCAGAGAGAGTGCCTTGGTGTCTTCCCACACCTGGGGTTTTGCCATCGTCCTCTGGCTGCATGAGAAAGGGTTCAGAATGAGAGAAATCAAGAGAAGGTAAGATGTTAAGGTAGAAAAGTAGTAGCTGCCCTTGGCGAGTCTAGAAGTAATTAGGATTTTATTCCCTTTACTTAGTATTAGTAGAGCATGTGATGATGCAGAACTTAAATATAAGCAAGAAACACAAAATGTTCATTTTCTGGTTCTGCTCCTGTTGTTTTAGAATGGTTTAGAGGCAAATACACCACATGGTAGTGTTGTCTAAACAGCCAACTCTTAAATGATATTACATGGAAATGCAAGCATGGCTCTTTTCTGTTCTCGGAAAGCTTTTGTAGATGCAGTTTGAGTAAGGTTGGGTTAAATAAGCCTTTGGCGATTTTGCTGAAACAGATGTGGTATAAGTGAAACATCGTCCATGAGTATTAGAAACATGTATGGGACCTGAAGTTCTTGATCTCTTCCAGATTCAAATCTGTTAGTTTTCTTGTGATTTACCAGAAAAATTTTCTTTCCCAGTCTTGTCCATGGAGAAGGGCATATGTGTGTTTGTCTGCTTTCAGCCTCTTAAAGGCTTCTGAGTATTCATGAGAGTATTTTGATGTCTGTTTTTTTTCCTTTGATTTCCAACTACTCTCCCCGTTTGATATAGTCACTTCCTCGGAACCAGTGTGAAACCTCTAGGTTTCAGCATCAGAATAGCCTTTATTTTAACCCCATGTGAAGGGAGAAGTGCCTCCAATTCATTGCTGTGAATTGGAAGATGAATAAAATTTGACTTTCTTCCTCTGATCCAAGTGCCTCATTTCATGGGTCACTCGAGTTCTTGCCGAGTTAATGCCGTGGGAAGTGTATTACCTTGTTGTCTTTGATGGGCAGGGTATTTCAGCTCCCGTAGAAGGCTGTATAAGCTTTCTTAGCCTTGAATTTGAGAGAAAATACTTTAATATAATATCCCTTTTAAAAGATTGCAGGTTCCTTTCTGTCACCTTTTGTTTTCAGACATATTTGTTGTATGCGTAGAGCGTTCCAGCACATGTTGAAAATGCCTTGATGGGTTGTGCAATATGACCTGATTGATTTCAGTCTAAGTGATGAAATTTGCCCATCAGATTAAGCTGTAATTTGAATAAGATGGAGAAAAATATTAAAACCCGTCCCTTTTGGAGTGTCTCTCTTAAGCCGAAAGACAGGGAAGAAGTGGTTAGTATGTACTATATGTTCCTTTGTGTTGCTATCTTTCATTTGTTTCCCTGTGCCAGTGACAGTGGATCTTTACCTTGAGGAGAAAAATTAGTGCTTTGGAAAGTTAATTCCAGAGCAAGCAAAGTTTATTCCTAAAACCGTGTATCAAATCACCTTGGGAAGCATGGAACAAAATGACTCAAGACTGGTAGTACTAGATGAAGTCATTACACTTGAAGTGACAGTCTGGGTTTAGACAGATATTGCTAGGAAATAACTAAAATGTAATCCCCGTTATGTGGTATGAGAAACAAAGAGCAAATCTGAGTCCTTTTCTTTCCTGTTACCCTATCTGTGTTGGTTCTTTCCATGGATAGGATAATGGCCTAGGAGACTCTTTACTTTTTTCATTTAAATAGATTTAAAACAACATTAATGTTTGACTATTATTTTTTTATTAAATGTCCCACTGTTGTGCCTCTGGCCTGACAGTGCTTCTGGCTTGTCATGGGCATCTCTAACGTATTGTGTCATCAAGCTCCTGCCAGCTATGTTTTGCTTCCGTGATGTGGCATGTTCCAAGATGAGTATTTGAGGATGTTAATGTGCCAAGTCCCACTTTTGGAACCACTAGTAGTACTGAAAGGATACCAAAACTAAAAGTAGTAATGAAATTTATATTTTAGTCGAAGCTGCATCATGTATTGGTTTTAACTATAGTTTTTTCTTCCTGCATCCTCTGGAAATTGTCAGTTTAAGGGTGGATAATCTACATGAGTTTTGGTGATTCTAGATCATTTTCTTTGTAGTTAAGACAGAAATTCACCCTGATGTACTGGTTTGTTGCTGCCATATCTTAGTTGTGTGGTTTTTCAATGGTAAGTCCAAATGCTGACGCTTCACCCTCACTGTGATTATTAAAGGAATATGGTGTGGGTTTACACTAAGCAAATAAAAATAATGCAAATTATTACCAATTTTGACAGCTTTCCCCAGGCACAGAAAAAAAAAATTAGTGAAAGGGGTTTTTTTTTCAGCAGAAAACTGATGAATTTTAATTTTTTTCTTGCCACCTGTCTGTCAGTACTGAACTGCTTTATTTCTCCTTTTTCAGTATCTGGTAATGGACTACTACGTTGGTGGTGACTTACTGACACTTCTCAGTAAGTTTGAAGACAAGCTTCCTGAAGATATGGCTAGATTCTACATTGGTGAAATGGTGCTTGCTATACATTCCATACACGAGCTGCATTATGTGCACAGGTAAAATACCGTCTCACTTGGGAAAAATACGTGTACGGTTATACAAAGTTAATCCTAAAGGTGTTGCTACGTATACAGATGGGCACAGTAGCCACAGGCAAGCTGCTGTGGGTACTTGCTTGCTATATACTGTATAGTTGCTGTATAAGCTATTACATTTTAAATATCAAGTTTTGATGGATTGATACTAGAAGTAGTGACATTTATCTGACTAACCTTTTTCCTAAAGCTTTAGTTTTAATCAGACTTCTTGACTTATTCTCAATTCACTTCATGAATATTCGTCTGCCTTTGTTCAAGCCAACCTAGAAGTTTGAAGCAGTTCGAATTCTCTGCAAATGTTTAGAAGTTCTACAAAATTTAAGCAGATGTGATAGTGCATCTATTCACCTGAGGTCATCCTCAAGCAGTTTTTGTAGTGAGTGGGCATGTGCCTGTCTGAAAACTGCTTATGGCTGTATGAGTAGGTTCATGATAGGTCACTGAAAGTCCTGGATCAGGAAAAGTGGATTTCATACTAGCTTTCTAACTTGGCAGGTACATCTTGGCCAGCAGGTCTCTTTACCTCTTTCATAGAATCACAGAATCATTAAGGTTGGAAGAGACCTCAAGGATCACCCAGTCCAACCGTCCCCCCACCACCTGTTACCCACTAAACCATGTCCTTCAGTACCACATCTAACCTTTCCGTATGCCTTTATGTCTTAGTCTGTGAAATAAGGACAGTTTTACTGTCTCTTTTATGAAATTTATGGGTGAAATTCATTAGGTGAGGTGATTTTTGTTTACAATTAATATTTAAAAGACACAGTGAATTCTCAAACTATAACACTTTGAAGTCTTCTTTTTGGACTTTGATCACTGTTCAAAAATTAAAAAAAGATACATCAACTCTGTAAAGCTCCTGTGAGTAAATTGGACAAAATGTGGGGATTTTACAGTGTTATGGACTCAGAGGCACCATTGCACCCAATTCTGAGGAAGGTGACCTGACTAACTGAGGAGCTACGTCTTTGCATGGGGCTGAATGAACGTCTGTTGTGGCAATAAGAATGAATGGCTCTGAGGCCAAAACAAATGCTTTGAATAGGAGATGTATGAATGCCCAAGAAATTACTGCTTGGCAACTGGAATGGATTAGGAGGAAGCATGATTGCTCTGGAGAGGATTTCAAGGACCCTTTAAAGGCTTATATGACCTGTTAGCTGTAGACTGGAAACAGTGGAGCTCCGAGTCCAGGCATTAAGCTTTTCTGAACAGAAACAGTGTTCCCTTAGGCAAGCGAGATCTGCATGCAAAGCAGAATAGCAGAGATCTGTTGGATGAGATTGGCTCATGCTTCAAATGGCACTGTGAGCAGTGTTCTTTAAAAAAACAAACAAAGGAAAAAAGTGATCTGTAGTTGTATGTAAGCTTTAATAATCCTTTGCACCTACTGTCAAGATTCCCTTACAGTCCCATAACCACAAGTCAAGCTCGGTATCTGGAACTGAAATGTACGTAATAAGTTTACCAATAGTAATTTACTAATGAGCTTATTGGGAAAGCTTTGTGAGATGATCTAATTTTCTGGATTAGCGCATACTTTTTCTGTATTAAAACAAGTAAGTATGCATTTAATTTATGTTGACAGGGATAGATTAGCATTATCATTTTGTCTTAACACTACTAATGAGTAGTGAAGTTGCAGTAATTAATTTCAAACCATTAGCCCTTGGTTAAAAAGTGTAAATTGAAATTTGGGTTATGTTGAAAAAATTATCAGATTGGCAGGATTTGTACACATGCGAGGACCCTGTGTTAAACCTGTCATGGTTTTTCTTATAAGTCTGCTCAAGTGTGAAACTGTGGAATTCAGCATCTTAGAAGTCAGACATTAGCAACTTCCACATCTATGCAGCAAGGTGGATTAGAGCACGTTTTTTTCCCTTATTCCTAATAATTCTAGTCTTCCTCAAAAATAAAGCTGAAGCTGTTCACAATTTTCAAGTTTTTGAGCACATGCAGTGGCATTTGGAACTTCCCATTGGTAAAGAAACAGTGTTTTATGGTGTGACAGAACCGGGAGGTTTAACATAAAGCACATGTGGTTTTATTTATTACTAATACATAATATTAGTTGAATAAGTATGATATCTAAATAAAGAAAACCACCACCACCACCACCAAAACCCACAAAACCCCCCAACAAACAAAAAAACCCCCCGAAACAAATCAACGCATTTATAGGTTTTGTTATCCTTTTTAGCTGGCTCAGATAAATAATATTTCAAAATGGCATGGTGATATGCTAGCATGTTGGGAGCTGATCCTGGGTAGTGTTGGCTAAAGAAAGGAAGCAGGTATGAGTTACCTTGCAAGACTTGTATGTTCGTTCCAGAGTAAGGGAATTAATTTGTTTGTAGAGTAACTGCTGCATGTACACGGGATGCAAGGCTCTTTAGGCACCCATGGAAGAAAATGTGCTGTGCGGTAAGTAGTATATAGAAAATCTTGAATAACAAGTGAAAAATACTGGCTAACGGAAATGTGGGACACAATTTAGAGAAGCAGTAAAAAAACCTTCCCAGATACAAAGTTAGAAGTTGGTTATGAATCTTGCTGAAAAACATGAGATTCAAAGATTGCCTTTTCTCTTTTGTCTCTCTGGTCCCTGAACAATATGTTGTGATGCATATAATCTGGAAGTGATTTTGATGAAGTAAACTACCTATCTTTTACAGTCATATGACTCACTCTAATTGTTCTGTTCAGTTATTTGACCTTTCAGAGTTCAACTTTGAGCTGAATCTCTGCTATAATCTCGGGCTTCAATATTGCGGGCAAAGTTGTAAGTTCAGCGGGAGAAGAGGTTTATATATACTGCAATAAAAAGAGTTTACATCCATAGGTACCCCAGCATAAAATTCTTTGTTATTCTGATACAAGATTAATCTTTACAAGCAGAGCTATTATTATATATTTTTATATAATTATATATATTTATATCTTTTCTATTATAACAGGGATATAAAGCCTGATAATGTTCTTTTGGACGTGAATGGTCACATACGACTGGCAGACTTTGGGTCCTGTCTGAAAATGAGTGAAGATGGCACAGTACGTATGAAGCAAGATTTAATTAGGTCACTGTTAGTGGTTAGTGAGACCTTTTAAGTAATTTGCTGCTCAACATATTTATAAAAACATTTTTGACATCTTTCCTTGTTTTACAGGCTGCTACCTTTTAAAGTTGTACTTTGCTATATTTTTCTATCTGTTCCCTTTTCTCCTACTAGCCATTTGAGTTCTCATGAGATTTTTATGAACTATCCAAAACCCTTCTGTTAAAAAAGGGTAGAATTTTGGTGGTGTTTATGGGCTGGAATCATAGGTGGCCAGGAACCTAGCAGTCATGGCACGCCATGCCATGGCAGTATAAGTCTGCCAAAAGGAGGAGATGATTAATAAGCAGTTTATTTGATACCCCCTTTACAAAAGGAACAGTGATGTTATGGTAATTGGCCATCTTGTGCACCACATTGGATACATCCCTAAAAGCTAAATCATCATGAGGTTTGTTGTATGTTTTACCTAGTGTAGGGTGCTTCCAGAGGTGCCAGTCCTGCCAATGTATGGCATGCAACATCATTCATCAATTTTGGCACAAACTCAGGTTTTGGTGACGTTCTGTAGTCATAAAATGCCTGTCAAAGATTTACCACATTAAAATGCAGGCTGAATTGGAAGGAGCCATTATAACTCTGTGTGAAACCTGAGAACATATTCCTGGAGATGTGAGCTGCTCTGCCACTGCCCTGATGGTCAGGGCTTCCCCACTACTTGGGCGCAGGGCAATTCCCCGCCTTACACCTGTATTGCATCCAGTTTCCTATTGTGCAATAAGCATTAAACCAATTTCTGACATAATAAAAATAGGGAAGTACTTGCCCCAGTACCTTGTTTTACGATCTTCAAATGAAACTGTAAAACTTGGGCATAAGACTTGAATTCCTTGCTTATCCGTTTTTCATTTCAACTTCTGGCCCAATTGCATAGGAGGTTCTGGGTTAACATAAGGAAAAACTTTTTCACTGTGAGAGTGACAGAGCACTGGAACAGGCTGCCCAGAGAGGTTGTGGAGTCTCCTTCTCTGGAGACATTCAAAACCCAACTGGATGTGTTCCTGAGTGATGTGCTCTAGGTGGCCCTGCCTTGGCAGGGGGGGTTGGCCTAGATGATCTTTCGAGGTCCCTTCCAACCTCTATGATTCTGTGATTGCAGTTTTGAAGTGCAAACAGACATAAAGGCAAAACACATTCTCCTCTTGTCTTTCAGCTTTCACAATATCTGTGATTATTTTGGGTTCCTACTGTGTTCAGAATAAAATGTATCAACTGATTTTATGTAGAAGTGGACTGGAACTTGATCTTTGCAGTCACCGTTACTTTCTTAATATTTTCTGTATTTTGTTGCTGCGATTTTATAGATCTCTTCCAAAATCATGCTGTGATGTCTCTCTGTCAGAAAGAAAGGTGGGGCCCACAGGAAAGCTGGCGAGGGGCTGTTTACCAGGGAGTGCAGTGACAGGACAAGGGGTAACTGGTATAAACTGAAAGAGGGGAGATTTAAATTACATGTGAGGAAGAAATTCTGCCCTGTGAGCGTGGTGAGTCCCTGGCACAGGTTGCCCAGAGAAGCTGTGGAGGCCCCATCCCTGGCAGTGTTTAAGGCCAGGTTGGATGGGGCTTTGGGCAACCTGGTCTAGTGGAGGGTGTCCCTGCCCATGGCACGGGGGCTGGAACTGGATGGTCTTTTAAAGTCCCTTCCAAAACAAACTATTCTATGAAATACTGGCATGTGAGTGAGAAGTTTGCTGAGAGAACCTGAAAATATACAAGAATTATGTTTGCCTTCTTTTTAAGGTACAGTCATCGGTAGCAGTGGGTACACCTGACTACATCTCCCCTGAAATCCTGCAAGCAATGGAAGATGGAATGGGAAAATACGGGCCTGAGTGTGACTGGTGGTCATTGGGTGTCTGCATGTATGAAATGCTGTATGGTGAAACACCCTTTTATGCAGAGTCATTAGTGGAAACCTATGGGAAGATTATGAACCATGAAGTAAGAGCTATATTAAATCTCTGTGTATTCACTGACTTTATAATGTTTACAGAGAAACTGTTATCACTTAGAGATATTGAAGGGATAGTGGTTCTCTGCTTTTTCACAGTGTTCTAGAACCATATTGTGTAGGTTTATTGGTTCAGGTTTTAGGAATGTTTGCTTTTCTGAACTGAAGAAATAGAATTTTTTGTCAAATTGAAACTTTTTTCAAAAGGCTGATGATTTTCTTTTTGGAAAATCTAAGCAGTCATTGCAAATTGAAAATTGAAACCAACTCTCATGTTAGACCCATTGAAAGTTTCCTCTGGACTGTGCAGGAGAAATGAAGTAATGCATTATTTACACAGCTGTGCACATTTTCTGTCACACTGATAACAGTACAAAAAAAAGGAACAGGCAAGCCAACTGCTGTAGACAGGAGCTGTGTGAAGAACGTGAGGTTGGAGGAAGTTGCCCGGAGTGGAAGTGGTAGAAAAATGTGAACTTGAGCTGCATGAAGAACATGAGGTTCGGGGCTTTGTCCAGGGTCAAAGTACTAGAGTTGAAACTTCTGGGTGCATTTTGAACAGTAGAGAGTAAGACTACCCATTTCATGGTGTCCTTTCAAGAGCTGTGTCAGGAGGATGTGTTTATGTGTGTACTCATCCTAGGCAGCCAGAAGCTGTTGTGTAGGGTGTATTGTTGCATCGAGCACAGTTTTTACTGCTGGGTAGAGTGCTGTGCTCTCACGGCGAAGCAGTGATAGCTAAGACATGAAATCCTTGCTAGACCTGGCACTCTTGCTGTGAGGAATATGAATCTGTCTTTTGTTTTAATTTCTTCAATGAGCTAACTGGTTGCAAATGTAACCAGGGTAAATTCTGGCTGCCTGACTCTGAAACTACTTGCAAGGACGTTTGAAACTGTTGTCCAGCAGACTTTATATTTTAATCTCAGATGGACACACAATCGTTATAATTTTTCGTTTTTCAATTGAAGTTTTAAAGTTTAATTTGAACTATGCTGCCTTGGTCCCTAGTGATCTCATTTTAAACTTGAAAATAGTATTATAAAATTATTGTCCCTTATTGAAAAAACCAGACCATAAACCCCTCTTGACTCTGCAGTGGAAATAGTAGCAAGCTAAAATACAAGAAAACTTTGTCTGGTTTTTATCTAATTTCAGATGTTAGTGGTATGGTTTTTGAGCTTCTGTTTGTGATAATATAAATCCTTGCTAAATTATATTTTGGTAAGTAAGCATGTATGTAACCTATAAATTAGAAAAATGCACCCTTAAATGTAACAACGTTCTGTGGATAATTTACTCGCATCCTGGGGTTTTAAAAGTTGAAATTAATAAAACCTCAAGGAGTACATCTTCAGAATGTTGATAGATCTGTGACTGAGAATAACAGTGGGGGTCTGCCTTTATTGTATCATCTTTAATGTATTGTAGTGTGTCAAAATTCCCATTTTAAAAAAGTTTGCTTTTCCTAATCGAGTTAGTTTCAAACAGATCTATATTAAAGAAATTGAGAAACGATTACCATTCCTCAAAATCCATTTTAAGACCAAAAGTCTATCACTGCATGTGTAGCATTGTGCTCTGCTGCTGCTCCCTGGAACTAGAATAATGTTTGACTATTCATTTCCAGTTTTATTAGTGTAATTTAGCATGTTCTTTTTGAAAGTGATGGAATGGATTCCTTCTCTAAAAATTTCTTGGTTTTGTTTTCTAGGAACGATTTCAGTTTCCTTCCCACGTTACAGATGTATCTGAAGAAGCGAAAGATCTTATTCAGCGACTTATCTGCAGTAGGGAGCGTAGACTGGGACAGAATGGAATAGAGGATTTTAAGTCTCATGCATTTTTTGAAGGACTGAATTGGGATAACATCCAAAACCTAGAAGCACCTTATATTCCAGATGTTAGCAGCCCTTCTGACACCTCGAACTTTGACGTAGATGATGATGTATTAAGAAATCCAGTGAGTCTTTTTTTTTTTAAATATTACTACTGCAGGTATGCAACCTTGCTGCACTATAATGTAGTAGTGAGAACTTTTTTCAGAATAAATGGGTTTTTTTGTTTAGTTTTAGTAAAAGGAGTAAGTAGAGGACTCATTAATAAGATGTGTTAATGAAGTAAGTTTGTTTTGTTTTTGAATTCTAAAGAGTTATGAAAGATTCCCGAGTCTCGCAGTTTTAGTCGTACTTTCTCATGCGCGTGCGCTGTGATGCAGCCTTACCACAGTGTGTATGCGGCGTTCTTGCTGCGGTCATAATGACACGAATGCTCAAAGCTGATCACAAGTAGAGCTGCTCTGAGAAATTTCAAAAGAATGGAACCTCGTTAACCTGTTGCCATTTATATCTGAACTAACCCATTTTGACAATGGCTACCATTTAGAAAAGCAGCTAATGATTTCTGATAACCCAAAACGATGAAGAGGAGAAAATTTCTGTTGTCAGACCTCTGTCAGGAGGAGCAGAGGGCTTTTGTGGTAATTTGTTCATCAGCCTGTATTCCAAGAAATTAAGAGCTTTTGGCATGTTTTCTGATTACATATCTAACAGTAACTAGCGTACTAAATCTAATAGCATGCCTTTTGGTACCAGGTCAGTTTTAATTAGGAACTTGAAATTTCAGGTTTTCTTTTAATGGTTGCGTTGTGCTTTGAACTTGTTGAAATGCTGCCCGTTCAAGAGGCTCCTCAATTCAGGTCGTCATATTATTATTATTATAATAAAACTCATCCAGGGACAGTGAAAGGCTGTACAATGAAGCATAACTGCCACTTGTGAATTGGTATGTGCTAAGAAAAGTCTTTCCATTAGCTGGGTGTCTCTAACCATAGAAGCTAAATCAAATGCCTTTAGCTCCTGGTGGATTCTCTTTCGGGTTTTCACGCGTGTTGTTTTTATTCAGGAAGTGGTGCCACCAAGTTCTCATACGGGCTTTTCTGGATTGCATTTACCATTCGTTGGGTTTACATACACAACTGATAGGTAAGCAAAAGATAGGTTGTTCATTAAACTTGTTTCCCAAATGCAGCTAATTCTAGGAAACTCTCGTTTTGTTTTAAACATGTAGAGAGGTTGATGTCCATAGGTGTACCTGTAGATTAACCTTTAACCCTTTTTTTCTCTTCTCCAAGTGACTGAACATATTTTGATCATGCTTACCAAGATTAGATGGTTTTGTATTTAATATTTTATGTATTTGAAATGAATGAAAGTTAGGGGACTAGATGCGTGACTTGCAGTTGGGTATAAACTTGCTGTTCCTGCATTGAGAGGCTGAGAGCGAGTCTTGCCCACGTTGCATGTCTGCCAGGAGCAGTTTAGGATTAACTCGTTGCTCCAAAGTCCTGCTGGCAGGCTAAGTTAACACTGATGGTTCCGTGCATGAACAAAGTGGCTCTTGGAAATGGCCTCCAATCTGACTTCAGAAATCCCTCAAACATATACTTGTCTCTGATCTTAAGATTATTCTGCCCTGTTTGTTATTCCTTTATTTCCCTTCGCAGGGGTTTGTTACCCCATGCAGTACTATTTCAGAAAGAACCCGGTACGCACACCTCATCCTTTTCAGAGTTAGATCATGTGGCTTAACTTAAATCCATCTTTGTCATACTTGAAACTGAACTTCTGGGTTTGTGCCTCAGCCCTCTCAGAGCAGGTACACTTGCCATTCTGCTTACTGCGCTGTCAGGTAGCAGTAACCATTGGCGTAGGAGAGTTAACGTTTTCAGGCATTCAGTCAGTGTGTGTGGTGAATGTACATCAGCACCACTGAAGTTCTGAATGCAAGTATCTTAATTCTGCTGCAGCTAGGGAATAATAATTTATCTACCCTGACAGCTGACTCAATAGCAACAATTACTGCAGTAACTGTTCTTGTAAATTTAAGGTATCTGTTTGGTGAAATCCCAGCATGTCACTGCTATAGACTGCTGTGAGTATTTATTAAAATATTCTAACTTACGTATTTGTTTTCAGCTCTTTATCTGATAGAGGCACTTTAACGAGTGCGATGCAGTCTGACACTGTAACCAAAGATACAGATGTACAGCGTGACTTAAAGAACACTTCACAAATAGAGGGCTATGAAAAGAAAATACGGAAATTAGAGCAAGAAAAGCAGGATTTGAACAGAAAGCTGCAAGGTTAGTGGTTTATGTTTGTCTGGATTCTTAGCTCTGCTCATTAGGAGGAATTGGAACGTATTTTATTGAAAATCTTTTCCTTCCTTTTCTGATTTTAAGAATCTACCCAGACAATGCAGAACCTCCAAGGTCCGGTGTGTGTTACAGTAAACACAAGCCGTGATAAGGAGATAAAAAAATTAAATGAAGAAATTGAACGGTTGAAGAACAAATTAACAGGTAAGCCTCTGGCATGGTAATTATAGTAATGCAATTTATTTTGCTACTCCTAGTAACTTTATGTACTCTGTTTTGGCAATAAGTAGAATTAATGTTCTTGAGGTGCTGAAAAAATAAAAAGTTGTTTTAAGGTCTCCTTCAATATCAAGAGGCATTTCAGTTTTTCCAGATGAGCACTTAACTTTTTTCTTCCACTTCCTTGGCATACTAGAATATACTAGCATGGGGAGTACAATTGTGTGGATGGGTTCAGTTAAATATTTTGTGTGGTTTGTTTCCTTAAAAATCTCAGGAGATCCTGTTCTCTTACTCCTCCTTTTTGAAGGGGGAGTATTGTTTTGGAGAGGTTTTACTGGAGGTAGGTGTAAGAGACACTGAGGAGAGAAGATTAGATGTTATTTGGTAACATAAAGGGATAGGTGGGGGGATGTATAATAATAGTTCACGTTTAATATTTCTGAGCTCCTGCTCCCTTTCGGTTTCTGTCTGGTGATGCATTAATTAGGAAGCACTGAGCATTGCAGAAAAACAAATACTGGCGTCTGTCCTGAGAGAACACTGACTCATCCATATCACTGACAATCTGTTGCTTGACAATGCTATTAGTTTATCCATACAAACCTCCTGTTAGTGTCTAATTTTTAAGTGGGAGTCAGTGATAAATAAAATACTAGTTTTGAATCTTAATGACCTGGCCAAGAGGTTTATAGGGGCCCATAGAATACCATAAGTGAGTTCAGATGCTGGGTTGCTGATGCTGATTCCCCCCGCCATTTTGCAATATATACCCCCTTTTTGCAGGTGCATGCATTGCAAAAATCAGATCAGCTCTCCTAAGTAGATTATCCTTCCAAAAAAAACCTATTCTTGTGTATTCTGGAATTAGGTTTGAGTCAAAATAGTTAGAATAAGACATTACTTCTGCAAATGGTTCATGTTTATCCAGCTCTTCAGCCGTTGGTGTCCAGTTAAATTTAAAAACTAGCTGTACGGTCTGGTTGAAAAAGTAGTAGTGTTGGTTCATGTAGAGTGGGAGGACATTTGTGCTGAAATGGGAAAAGGAATATTACTTTAATCATTACAGCAGTGCTTGGATCCCTGAATAGGTCCAATTTCCCGTTCTGCCACAGACATCAGTGGAACTTGAGTGAGACAGTTATTCCCTGTGCAATTTCTTATGTGTTTGTAGTAGTAATTAAAACCAAATGGAGAATGACAATTCATTTTCTTACCAGCTCTAAGGCTGAGCAGAAATATATAAAGGTCGTTAGTCTGTTGTACTTAAAGGTGATAATTTCAAATCAAATTTGTTTAATTTTATGTGAGAGTAAAGGGAGAGAACCGCCAGGAGAACATACTGCCATAAATATGGGCGGTTGGATATCCAGCCTGCCTTGTGCAGGATGGAATTTCCTTCCCAGATTGCAAGTTCTTGTCTACTCTAGGAAATATAGTCCCCTCCTGTCTTGCTGGGTGCACCGACAACTGTAGCCTTGCTTGTCAAATGGTGAAAACTATTCAGGAGATAAATGACTAAAAATGGAATTTGAACAACTAAGTTTATTTCAGTGTTTTCAAGGGCTAGAAGTTGCATTCCTCAAAACAAAACAAAGTGCTGTGCTAAGGCTTTTTCACTCCAAGAGATCACAGTCTTTGGAAGGATTTCTTTAACAGGCTGGGCAAGTTAAAATTACATGGAGCTGTCAATGCCCCCAAATTACCTTAAACTGTCTAAAATTCTGGGAACGGCAAAAAAGTTGATTTTTTTTTCCAAGCAAAGTGATGCCAGTTTGTTTGAGTAATGTTACTTGTTTTATTGCTGTAAATTTGGGACCAGTTACCTTTACTATGTATTAATCTACAGATATAAGTAAACTGGAAGGACAGCTTGCAGATGCAGTGGCTTTTCGACAAGAACACGAAGACTCTATACACAAGTTGAAAGGACTAGAAAAACAGTGCAGAGTATTGCGGCAAGAAAAGGAGGACCTCCATAAGGTATAGATGCAAAGACAGATATGTTTAAAAATGGTCAGGTAAAGTAGTAATAGAACAGTTTTCTTGTGATTGCAATCCTAGTGTTTTAAATACTGCTTTTTAGAACTATACTGAGATGTTAATGAACCTGTTACTTTCATTAGCAATATAGTAGTTTTCCAAAGTAGCACACTTTCATTTTTGGAAGTTGGTGGGCATCTTATTTGCTTCAAATGTGTTCTGCTAGATGGAACAAATACCTAAAGAACGGTTTTAGTTTAACTGCTTAATTGTTCTTAACTGTTTCAATATACTCACGTAGATGGCTAGTCATTAGTCCTGTAGATACCAAAAAACGTACATACACATATATATATATCAAAGAGTTAATAGAGCTAGGTCACTGCTCCAACTTGAGTCCACTTACTCTTTGTAATACCACAAGGTTAATTATTGCTTAAGGTTGAGGATGACTTCTGTGTAACTGCTGGATTTGTTTACTGTCATGTAAATTACACCTTTGCTTCCTAAAATGTAATAGTATCTTAGTTTAAGTCAGCAAAAAATTTTGCAGTAAATAGGGAATTGTGCATACTATGTACCACTTTCAATAGTACCTGTATTCACAGGTTTGGGGAATTGTATTCATAGTTTGGGGAATGTCTAGTAGCTGTATTGTTCACATGACATTTAGATGGACCCAAAATCTCTGGGGTTTTTGTCCACTGGAATTTAACAGTCTGTCTCCTGCCCGTTAACCAGTGGTAAGCATTATAAGGGTTATTCACCAGAGTGTATGAATAGCAGAGAAGGCAAATCAGCTCCTCCTTGTTTGAACACATGCCTTTTCATAGAATAGAATAGAATCATTAAGGTTGGAAGAGACCCCAGGGATCATCTAGTCCAACCGTCCCCCCACCACCTATTATCCACTAAACCACGTCCCTAAGTACCACATCCAACCTTTCTTTAAACACCCCCAGGGACGGTGACTCCACCACCTCCCTGGGCAACCCGTTCCAATGCCGACCAACCTTTCAGTGAAGAAATTTCTCCTAATCTCCAACCTGAACCTCCCCTGGCGCAACTTGCAGCCATTCCCCCTTGTCCTGTCACTAGTTATCTGTGAGAAGAGGCCGACCCCCAGCTCACCACAACCTCCTTTCAGGTAGTTAGTTGAGAAGGTTTGAGAAGTTAATGAATGCCTCTGCAATAATTTACTAACAGCAGAAGTTTTTAGATGTCTCTTGGCCAGTATACATTTATTCT
>VWZZ01006824.1:235026-261144 GCA_013399095.1 Psophia crepitans
CCGTCTCAAATTATTTTATGTAGAACATTCAATTTGTATTTTAACCTTGTTAGCTTTTGTTAACTACTTGCTGTAAGGGAAATAGCTTTTATACTGTCAATTAAAGTATTAGAGCTTCACAGTTTGTTCTAAGGAATCTTGCTCAGTTTTCTTCAGAATTTCACAAGATTTGCTGCAGCACCTCAGTGCTGGTGCAGTATATTTGATTGAATGTGCTGTCTGCTAAAACTTTCCTTTAAAAAAGATTACTGTTGTGCAGGTACATGGTGGTACTCTGAAATTAAGTTATTTAGAAGTGAAGTGGCCTTGTATAGTCAGATTTGTGAGACTTCTAGAACAGCAATGCTACTCTCGGAGCTGCCACACTAGAAGCAGAATAACTGCTGTCTTAGTACGTTACTGCTGCTGCTTACCTAGGAAAAAAAACCTTTGTGTAAATTAAGTATTATAAATAATATTTACAAATTATGGTAGCTGGTTGAGCTTTCAAGTCATGCTTATGTAGTTCTGCTTCCTTTCTTCTTGGGAAGAGTCTGTGGAGTTAAAATGACTTTTTTATTGTTACATTTTTTATTTAAACCAGCAACTTGTAGAAACCTCAGAGAGATTAAAGACACAATCCAAAGAATTGAGGGATGCCCACCAGCAAAGAAAGCTAGCTGTGCAGGAGTTCTCCGAGCTCAGCGAGAGGATGGGAGACTTGCGGTCCCAAAAGCAGAAGCTGTCCCGTCAACTTCGCGACAAAGAGGAGGAGGTGGAAGTGAGCATGCAGAAAATTGATGCTATGCGACAGGACATCCGTAAATTGGAGAAAATCAGAAAAGAGGTAGTGTGATGGCTTTTGCTGGGACAGAATTCATTTTCTTCACAGCAGCCCGTGTGGGGCTGTGGCTTGGATTTGTGCTGAAAACAGTGTTGGTAACACAGGGATGGTTTAGTTCCTGCTGAGCAGTGCTTACACAGAGCCAAGGGCTGTTCTGCTCCCCACCCCACCAGCGAGTAGGCTGGGAGTGCACAAGGGGTTGGAGGGGATACAGCCAGGACAGCTGACTCTAGCTGAACAAAGGGATATCCCACACCATATGGTGCCATGCTCAGCATATAAGGGGGAGGAAGAGGACGACACACGACACATTTGGAGTGATGGAGTTTGTCTTCCCAAGTCACAGTTGTGCATGATAGAGCCCTGCTGTCCTGGGGATGGCTGAACCCCTGCCTGCCCATGGGAAGTGGGGAATGGATTCCTGGGTTTGCTGTGCTTGTGTGTGCGGCTTTTGCTTTACCTAGTAACCTGTCTTTATCTAAACCCACGAGTTTTCTCACTTCTACTCTTCCGATTCGCTCCCCCATCCCGATGTGGGGGAGTGAGCGAGTAGCTGTGTGGGGCTTCGTTGCCGGCTGGGGTTAAACCATGACAGGTAGCTTATAGAAAATAGTTAATAATAATGTGTTTCACCTGCTGCTTATCCAGTATCTCATATGTGATTGTATTGAAAAGTTGGGATTGTTAACAGTAATTTACTCTGTCCATCTATAAGTTATTGCCCAAGGAAATTGCCCTGGTAACTCCTCCATATAACTTTTCTACAGCTCATAAAATAAATGTTGAATTTGTTTCTAAATGTTTTACTGATGTATCAGGAAACAAAACGAGTGATCTTTTTTTGTTTGCACTCAGGCTGATGTTAATCTGGAGGAAACTATTCTTGCTATATGCCCAGATTCTTAGTTCTCGTGGTTTGATTCTTGTAAACTCAGACTCACAGCTTATTATCTTGCTGTGCTTTAAGGCTGGGGTATTCTGATGATTTCTCTTTTTTTTTTTCTTTAAACTGCATTTTTCTCTTCAGCTGGAGGGAGGAATGGTGATACAGACTAAATAGATGGTTTTCCTTCATCTGTAGTTCATCATTATAGAGAATGTCTATAATACCTTTAAGCAAGTTAATTTCCAATTAGTATTCTAAGCAATTCAGTTTTATGTAAGACTAAGTGGATAACCCAAGGAGGGCAAAAGAAACAGCTATTGTGGTTAACCCAGAGTGTTTTAGTCACTGAAAAATCATCAAATTTTGTGTTCTCTGGGTGAAATGTAGAAGAGAAATTCAAGAGCTTCATAAAAGTTGCCAGAAAACTTCTAGCAGATTCAAAAGCAGTCTATGAAAATGTAGTAAAAGATGAAGTTTTCCAGACTTTTATCCATAAATAAGAGGTGATCGTTAACTGGGAAAGGCAAAGGTGTCTGCGGCTCCATATTTGATGCGTAGGGCTGTGGCACTTCATCTCTAGAGCAGAGTGCAGCAGGCATTCAAGTGTTATTGCTTATTCAGTTAAATATTTCTGTGCAGATCTTACAATCTCCTGTCTTTGGTCTTACAAATTCCTCTGTTCATCTTTTTCTAACAGCTCTCAATCTTCCATTCAGAACGTAGTCTCTAAGTTCATTATCTTGGCCCACAATTCTAAATGCAATCCTTGTAAAAACACCTTTGCTAGATGAATTTGAATGCAGAAAAATAAATCTTGCTATTCCTGTCAAGTTTTAAAAAACTCTGCCACTGTTGCTTGAATTGCAACAGTTGCCTTAGTTGCCATTGAATTGTCTTTCTGAAGTTAATAAATGGATGATCAAGCTTATTTTGTTCCACAAAGGTGAAAGTGTTCAGTCTTCGTATTTTAAGTATTTTGCAATAATTTGGCTCAAAAGTGAGTGTTTTTAAGCTGCCTTAGTAGACCGAGGCATGGAGCTGAGCTGTAAATGTGGGAGGCTTGGTTCTTTCACAACTGCAATGACTTCCTAGTGCCATTTCCTTCTCTTAGCATTAATAGAAGCTGTGCAGTTATCCCTGTGCATAATTGATGTAGTTCATACCAGTACAAAAAGTTGTATAGGAACAGTTTTACTGCATGAGACAGATGGATGCCTGGATCAATGAAGGCAAAACAATTACGGCATTCTGAAATGACTGTTATTGTGGTGTAATGTAAAATAGAAATAAGGAAAAACTTGCTGCTCACCCGTATGGAGGAAACAAAATGAATGATACAGATCTCACTGTCTTGTGTTGAAATGACTTAAAATTACTCTCGTTGCAGCTGGAAACCCGGCTTGAAGAAGTTGTAGCAGAAGCATCAAAAGAACGCAAACTTCGTGAGCACAGTGAGGTCTTCTGCAAACAACTGGAAAATGAACTGGAAGCTCTAAAGGTGACGTGTTTTATGACAAATTTTTACTCATAACACAGGAGCTGCAATAATTTTGCTTATTCAACTGTTGAATACCTGTGGGAAGCTTAAAAACTACAGCATTACTGGAAGCCTGACCTCACCTGTTCAGATTTATTTGGGGTTTTTTTGCTTGAAGTACTTTCCTATCTCAATATACACTAATGTATTGAAAATGTCCAGTTTACAAATTCTAAGCAGATACTAAACCCAGGTGATCCAAATTTATCTCTGCAACCGGTTTGAACCCCTTATTAGAGTTGTGTAATCAGAGCATCAGTTGTGGCACTTAGTGCTTTGAGACAGTATTTTAAATTACTCAGTGCACAGATAAAAATTTTTCCAAAGTGTCACCAATTGGATTATTCTAAGTATAACTAATGTTCCCAAAATATAAAGATCATAGTCTCTTCCTGATGGTTTCTCCTCCTCTTCTGCAGCTGAAACAGGGAGGCCGGGCAGCAGGTGCCACGCTAGAACATCAGCAGGAGCTTTCTAAAATTAAGTCTGAGCTGGAAAAGAAAATCTTGTTTTATGAAGAGGAGTTGGTCCGACGAGAAGCATCACATGTTTTGGAAGTAAAAAATGTGAAGAAAGAAGTACATGATTCAGAGAGCCATCAGCTTGCACTGCAGAAAGAGATCATGATACTAAAGGATAAGTTAGAGAAAACAAAGCGAGAGAGGTAAAGTTTTGGGCATGAGTCAGTAATTATGGGTTTCTTTTTTGTACGTATTGCATAGGTATCTGTGCAGGATAGTATTTCACCTTAACTGTATTCCTTTTTGAAAACCCATCTGCAGGTTCAGTGGTGTTACAGTTTAAGTGTTTCTGTTTCTTGTCCTTCTCCTTAGGCACAGTGAAATGGAGGAAGCAGTAGGAACAATGAAAGAGAAATATGAGCGTGAAAGATCTATGCTCATGGAAGATAACAAAAAGCTAACAACAGAAAATGAGAGGGTAATTATTCTAGGAAACATTTTTAAGCAAAACATCATTCTTTATTACTTTCTGATGTTGAAGAAGTCTACTCATTGATCTGAAGAGACCTGTGAATGTTCAGGCAATATCTGAATAAAACAAATGTACTTTTCACCACGTAAATGTCAGATCTGGCTAAATAGTAACTTTACCGTCTCAATACGGCTTTTTGTGGGATTGATTCCCACAACTCAGGCACCACTTTCTGATTTCTTCATGAAGGCTGTACAGAGAGGGAAGTGTTTACAAAGTCTGCCTGCCTTCCTGATGGCTTACAGATAAGCCTTATTCCTCTTGATAGCTTCTCCGCTCACTTTTTCTTTTCCTTTGATTTGCATTGTTTTGTGTGACCTGGCAATGTGCTGTTCTTTGTTCAGGAGCTAATCTGCAGTTCCACACAAAAAATAACAACTTCCAGTTCTTTGGTCTGTGTTAGAACTTGCAGATACCCCAGACTGCTCCTGTTTGTTCAGATTCTATAGGTGTGTAAATGTACACGTATGTAAAAAGTCTGAAACTGACATAACCCACAAGAGAAATTAATCTTTTGTTTCAGCTCTGCTCCTTTGTGGACAAGTTAACAGCACAGAACAGACAGCTAGAAGATGAGCTCCAAGACCTAGCAGCAAAGAAAGAGTCTGTTGCTCACTGGGAAGCTCAGATTGCAGAAATTATTCAATGGTATGTGCTGTTCGGAGATCAAGATGGCCACTTCCAACTTCTGAAATACTGATTGACTTTTTTTAACGTATAGCCAGGGCCTTTCTGTGTGTCTGGGATCAGCAAAAGCATTGTACTTCTGAATGTTGATTAATTTTCATAAATTCAATCAGGAAGATGGTCATGATTTGAAAGGTCCATGTTAACATAGAACCTCACTAGACAAGCACTTGCACTTAATTCAGAGGTCAGTCCTTCCCTCTCGTACGTGCTGTTTCAGCAAGCAGTGTGCTACTGTGTTCAGCATGCAGGACACTTGGTCATCTATACATGTCTCCTGCTTGAAATTCTTTTGCTGGCTGAAGCTGAATGTCGTTGCAGGCTGGGCCTTCGTTCAAACAACTGGCTTGGCAGTGGTTTTTAATTAGATTAATTTCTAGTTTCTGGCTAATACTTATGCCTGAAAAAGCATTTCAGCTAGTGGGTGGAGGGGACGATATGGTGAAGGGATTCACAGGATGCAGGTATCTGCCCTTCCAGATGTTACAGAAGGACTTGAAGGTAGCCCTTATAAAAATTGAGCAAGCAATATGCAGATCATATCCCAAACAATAACAGTGAAACTCTTGCTGATGGCAGAAGGAAAACTTCAGTTTCCCTAGCAACTGCTACAATCAAGAGAATCAGATAAAAGAAAAATCTGAAGCAGGCAATCGAAGATGTATTCAGTTGTTTGGTGGTACGAGCCATGAAACTGTTAAGTAACAGTTTTTCTGTAATTGCGGAACAGGGTAAGCGATGAGAAGGATGCTCGTGGCTATCTCCAAGCGTTAGCATCCAAGATGACAGAAGAACTAGAATCACTGAGAAGTTCTAGTTTGGGGTCACGAACACTGGTAAGAAAATAGCACCCACTTAGGTTCTTCTGGGAATGTCTAAGAAGCTATCGTTTTAGTTTCAGCTATCTGTTCATTACCAGAATTCTTTTCTAATAAATCCTCTGCTCTCCTTTCCAGTTTTTATCTGTTGCTTGTGAAATACATCTAGGTAGTCTGATCAGAATTTGATAATTAGGGGGCAGTTGTTTCATACTAATATTTGCCATCACAAACTGCTTTAAACATTACAAAGAAGAAATAATAGCTTAAACCATTAAAGGGGAGTTCAGAAATGTACCTCACCATGTTGGATGCAAGTGAATAATTTTAATTGCCATTACTGTGAGATAACAAAGTGAGTTTTCTTTTGTGAACAAGTATCAGGTGGTTGATATTGTTACAAACTAGCGACACAGTGAGAGCATGTAGCTTTATTTACATGCAGAACAATGAGACCTTTATGCCATAATTTTCACATACAGTGTAACATGAATTCCCCAAAAAAATCTGCAGAATAGATGATCTCTCACAAAGCAGTACAGTTTCAAAGACAAAAACGCCATTTTGCCTTGGTAGGTACTAGATACCTGCGTAAGGAGAGGGAGAGCCATTTGCAGCTAGGCGTGGAAGCCCACATCCCTAGCAGCGCCAGTCAGCACAGTCTGCCATGCAAAGACAGTCTGCTGCTGGTTTATATAGACAAGAAGTTACTCATCCCTTCCAAACCTATCAGTAGGGGAAAATAAGAGGAAGTTATAGCTTTCTCTGAGCTAACATTTGCCTACATCATAAAGGGATGGTTATAATGTTGAGAGGTTTAATAGAAAGATGGGATCAAATGCAGTTGGCATTTTCTTCTTAGTTACTGCCAGAATAAAGAACACTGGTCTTTATATTACAACTGGTCTGGTAACTTCAGCAGAACCTCAACATGAAAAAATGCCTCAGATTTTCGTGACTGTTACTTGCGGTTCACGTGAGATGTATCCGTTGGGGAGTAGCAAAAATGTAGTCCACACTGAAGAATGCTTGGAAAAACTCAGAATATTGCTCAGAAAATTAGCTTTTGAGGGTAGTAGAGCGGAATTGCGTGTTGTATGCAGACATACAGCTTATGCTACTTAGCAAGCATAAGAATTGTTCAGGCAAAGGTTCTAGGTATCTTGGGTGTCTCAAGATGAAGATTATGGATTTTTTCCATGATTTTGCCATTCTTGGTATGTTCTAAATCAATACGTTTTACATTAAATATTTATATTTGTCTAATGTTCGAAAGTCCAGTATGTAACTCTGCAAGTTTTATACTCTTTTCTAGTTTGGACAACAAAAACTATCTGTTTTCAGTGGGTTCCCTCAGTTTGACTTTGATGCTCAATAACCCAGCTTTTTGGTTTCAAGCGTATTGTGAGTGTATTGCTCATTACTTTATTTTTGTGTAACAAAGTCGTGACTATTGACTGATTTCCATGTAGCAGGTATACCGCCCATAACTAATGTAAAAGAGCATTTTCTGAACCAGTGTGAAAGTTATTTTATGTCTTTAACAAGAATAGAAATATCTTCAAACAGTTGATATTAATATCAGTAACTTACTGCAACAGGATCCACTTTGGAAAGTGCGACGCAGTCAGAAGCTGGATATGTCGGCTAGGTTGGAATTACAGTCTGCCCTTGATGCAGAAATTCGTGCCAAACAACTAGTTCAAGAAGAGCTACGAAAAGTTAAAGATGCAAACATATCTTTTGAAAGGTAATGAAGGCTTTGGTTCTGTTTGGGGTTTAATGTGCTGCTCTAAACTGCTGGTTAGAATAGTAACTTTCTGAAAATGGCCTGTTCTGCCTGGGATACTGGACTGTGCCAAAAAGATCCCATTCCACAGACTACACACTTCTTACATAGTTAAATGAGAACTGTAAAAATTTATTCAAGGGAACGTTTCATTGCTGTGAATAGCTTGATAGTAAGATACAGATGCTGGGCATCTGAGAAAAAAATAAGAGCGTAAGAGCAAATTCAGTGCCTTTTCTTAGGCTAACTGGGGAGTAGACATGTTCTTTGGAATTAAAAGCCAAACTACTGTTAGAATGATTGTTTGGCAGGTAACTGCAATGACAGCAGGAGTCTTGAGTACAGTTTTCACTGTCTAGTGAAGTAGTGAGGTGCCTATTCAGGGAGAAAACAAAATTAATCAGTCTTAAAATGAAATACTTCTAAAACCAACCACTGCTCTTCAAAAAAAAAGAAAAAAACCCAGGCATTTTCCAAAATTCTGATATGTAGAACCAGAAATGAACAACCCTGTGCACCGGCATTCCTGCCTTCGAGATGTTTCAGATTACATTTTGATCATGTTACGTTGTTTTAGTAAATTAAAGGAATCGGAAGCAAAAAATAGGGAACTATTGGAAGAGATGGAAAATTTGAAGAAAAAACTGGAAGAAAAATACAGAACGGATTCAGGTAATTAAAGTTACTGTGTTTTAACGGAGTTCTGACACCACTTGCGATGTTACCTTTTAGCTAAGCCTTTTCTGCTTTGGGTTTTAGGTCTCAAACTTCCAGACTTTCAAGATTCCATATTTGAATATTTCAACACCTCTCCTCTTGCACGTGATCTGACTTTCAGAGTGAGTTATTACATAAAATAACTATAAAAACGCAATAGCTGAATTATATTTTTATAATGTAAAAGTAATACTTGGGCACTATATGGCACGTTTGGATCTGGCATATTAGCCAAATTAGTGTGACGCAGAATTGATTGTCCAGTAGACGTCAAGTTGCTTGGCTTTTCGTAGGGAAGCTGGCACCTTTGAGAAATATTCTCAGAAGTTCACAGTAATTATTTCCCATTCTGACTTTTTTGTTTAGATTGATCTCAAACATTTGGCAGGGTTTTTTTGGAAAGGCTGGCACACCCTGTTACAAATAAGGGATTAAATGCTTTGCAGTTGGAAGATGTTGATTAATACAAGGAAAAGTATTCACACAGTTCAAGGAGTGTTTAAACAGATATGTAAAGTTGTTGGCTCCAGATCTTAATGGGGTGGTTAGAGTAGAAGGAACTGGGAAGAGAATCAGAGAACCCGCAGATGTTGGTATAATAAGTTTATCGTGACACACCCTCTGATCCTTAGAAACCTAATGATACAAATCACAGCTCCAAGTGGGCGTTTCAGTTAAAAAGGTTTGTGCGTTCCCCAAGGAAGCAGCTGTGAAGTGCAACATTGAGTCATGTTTCCTTACTTCATGAACTCTTGGTCCGTGAAGATTTTTCTGGGATGTTTTTTCGCAAAACACACACAGTTTAGGATAAAACCAAGAGCTGGAACTGGAAAGAATAATCTGTTATGTTTCTGGAGCTGAGTTAAAGAGGCTCAGGTTAAAACCTCATCAGTCTGCTTAGATTTTATGCCTGAAATGTGTACTCTCTTTTTATTATATTTTTTTCAAATTGTGACTGTTGCTAAAAAGAAAACCTATGAACATGCACTAATATTTGCATACACTTCGTGTATGTGCCTTTCCCAGTCACAGAATGTCCACGCTGCCTTTCTTGCTGAAGCAGCAAGATGTGCTGTATGCATGAGGTGGAGGCAGGAGAGAGAGACACGTGAAACATGCTAATATTGGAATAATAATTTTTGTCTACTGGCCTTGATATTTTAAAACGCTGCTCTAAAAAGTACCAGATATACTTAAAACAGTAACATGTAAAATATCAAACCCATAACTAATCAAGATTCCATTCTACAGATACTGCAATAAATATATTGTTGCTATGGAAATGCAGGTGGCATTTTCTGATGAATTACATTAAAATTGCTAATACTATACGTAATGACTTTCATTAACATTTTTTTTTCACATGTACTCATAAAGATAGTCCGTGTCATCTGCTCTGGGTTAATTTAATTTGAATAAATATCATTTGGCCGTATAAAACATTTTATTTAGCTAGCCTACTAATACCTATCTGAAGTTTTCCTGTGGGTGATAAGTGATCGTTTTTATCCCTCATACCATTACAACAAAGGATTCTGTTTCTTCTTCGTCTACATCTTCTCTGCTAGCCTTTTGGGAAGAAGTAAGTTTTTGCAAGTAGTTTCGTCTCCTTACTTTGTTGTGACCTGTCATAGTGAAAATGGCCTTCTAAAACTAGATACTTTGCTTCCTTAACTTCTCTATAACTTAATCCACTAAATAGAACTAGTTTAGTTTTCTTCTAATACCTCTTTACAGGCTTACCATTTTATATTTTGATTATCTATGTAGCTAAAGCTGAATCACGCTTAGCGTTTTTAAATAGTTCATATTACATAATGGTACAATTTGATCTGAAATGGCCCAGCCCTACAAATCAATTCATAACAAACAAAATAAATTAACAAATATCTGAACATATTTAGTGAGCTAACTGAACTGGAGCCATCTTCCTGTCTAAACTGGCTGGGAAGTGAGTGATTCATTACTTGTTGCCTTTAGTGCTAATTACATCATTGATGTGAAGTCTAATCTGATGTTTGTTAATCATGATTTTCATGATGTCCTCAGAGTACTGTAATACAATATCCTACTTCCACACCCAGCTGCTTTAGCTCTGGAATTGTAGCATACTTCCCCCTTGTGCTGGCAATTAGTAGTTGCTAATATAAGTGTGAAATTAGTAGAAGACTTGTAATGGATGCTAGTCTTAAATTTTGGTGAAATATAAGGCAATGTGATTAAGTACATGATTCTTTTAATGACAGAGGCCAACAGTTTTTAAACAACTTTTTAAAAGACTGCGTAGTACTACTCTTAAGAATTTTTCTTGTGGCAGAATTGCTGGTTTCTGTGTGATAGAAAAATCCTAGTGTAGTAAGCTACCATGAGACAATAAGCTGGTTTATGGATGATTGCCAAGCTTCTCAAACATCATTCCATACCTGCAAGCAAGAGATTAGACGCAGCCTCGCTGGGACATGGCTGTTAGAGCAGTTATGCTGCCTACTGTGAGGTTTTGCATTTCAGTACTGCCAGCTTTGCAGCTTTTCCATCAGGTGGCAGGGTTTGTTTTGAGGAAAGATTTATTTTTTTTCCAGGGTGGAAAGTTGTTAGATAGAATAGAATAGAATAGAATCATTAAGGTTGGAAGTGACCTCAAGGATCATCTAGTCCAACCATCCCCCCACCACCTATTACCCACTAAACCACGTCCCTAAGTACCATATCTAACCTTTCCTTAAACACCCTCAGGGATGGTGACTCCACCACCTTCCTGGGCAACCCGTTCCAATGCCCGACCACCCTTTCCGAGAAGAATTTGCTCCTCATCTCCAACCTGAACCTTCCCTGGCGCAACTTGCAGCCATTTCCCCTTGTCCTGTCACTAGTTATCTGCAAGAAGAGGCCAACCCCCAGCTCACCACAACTCCCTTTCAGGTAGTTGTAGAGGGCAATAAGGTCTCCCCTGAGCCTCCTCTTCTCCAGACTAAACAGTCCCAGTTCCTTCAGCCGCTCCTCATAAGACCTGTGCTCCAGACCCTTCACCAGTTTCGTTGCCCTTCTCTGGACACGCTCCAGGGCTTCGATATCTTTCTTGTGGTGAGGGGCCCAAAACTGGACACAGTACTCGAGGTGCGGCCTCACCAGTACTGCATACAGAAATCAGCCTTGGTTTTTGTGTCCATCTTGCTGATGTGAGAACACTTCATCAGATCTGTGATATCTAATCTAACATGTTTGCTGTCACTTTTGCAGACCAGTTCTATTAGCGAGCAGGAAACACAGGGTCCCAAGTCAGAAGTTTCACCATCTACTTCAGTTGTAACTGCAGAGCAACAAGAAGAAGTAAGAAAGCCGTTATTTTACCCTGAAGAGTAATTCACTAGAAAGTCTTTCTGTCTTGTTCACGATAAATATGTATTGCAGCATTCATTATGAAGAAGCAGGATTGAATGTTGCTTATTTGCAATGTGTCAGTGTTAATTGGACCTGCTTCGAGGACAGTTGCAAATGAAAGCTTTTCGCTGGCTCTGTGTATGTTGATGTACCTCATTTTCATATGTTTTCTGTATTGCTGCTTGTTTGTTAGTGTGCAGGCTTTCCTGTGAGTGCTTTAAAACACCATCTGTTTCTATTAAATCAGAATGGCGATGTTTATGACAATTAAATTTTTGATAATTTTCAAAAAAGAAAAAAAAAAAATCAGAAAACAGTAAGCTTTGCCACCCCGATCTTAAAACAAATTCTCGAAGCCTCGTTTTGCTCAATTACAGTTTTTTGTGATTCAGGAACCAATTCGGCTTCAGAGGATGCCTGCTGCTCCTTCCCCCACCATTCAATCCATTTCTCTAGCTGTACCAAAGGTAGGGGGACTGTGCTAACCTTATTCTAAAGAACAAAGGAAAAAGTATCAGTTATAAATTAGCCCTCCATGTTTGTTCTTGTCCTGTTTGGGTTTGTCATGTGTGTTTGTTAGGTCTGTGTTTTTAATCAAATGTTTCCAAATGCAAGTTGATGGGTTTTGATTTGTCAGAAGGGATAACAGAAATAGTTGGTTGTAGGTTTTGGGTTTGAGAGTTGTACGCAGGTGGAAATAAAACTGTTACTGTTGTCTTGCAGCACCTTTTTACAAGCTGCACTTAAAAGAAACCCAGGTTTCATCAGGTACACTCTGATATACTGGAGGGTGGTGAAGGAGATGCCTGCATTACTTAAGTTCAGGAAGTGAAAAATTGTTTGTTTTTTTTTTATCCTGAATGTATCTTTCAGCCTAAAGCTCACCAGCTCAATATCAAGTCATTTACAAGCCCTACTCAGTGTAGTCATTGCACCTCTCTTATGGTGGGATTGGTTCGACAAGGTTATGCCTGTGACGGTGAGTGAGTTAAACTTTTTATATCTTCAGCAAGCCCCTGAAAAAAGTCATCCCAAAACACTAAGGTATTTTAGGGCAACCATTTATCTGGGGAAGAAATGAAAGAGAGGGGTGGCTGCCACTGAACGGTTCTCCTTTCTTTTGCAACATCACCAGACTTCTGAAGTCATAGAATTATTATAAGCCCTCGTGGTTCCCTTTTGTATTGCTGATTAATTCTGCTACTAGTTGTGCTGTTATAGTGTGAGCTGGGGGGAGGCGGGGAAGGCTCGAGTGTGTTCTGTTTCAGTATTGGAGAAGACTACGGGAATGCTGTGGTAACATGAATCTGAGACTGTTCTGTGCTATCCTGATCATAAACCCTGTATGTTGGGAGGACCATTTGCTAGGGTTTTTTGGCCTGTAGCCTGTCTTGCTGTCCATTAGTTTTATTTAAAGTGCTTTCTCGGAGGCATGTGTCACTATTGAATCCCATATATCTATACCTTGATTAGACACATGAACTCAGTAAGCAGTCCACAAATCTGTTGAAGACACTACAGTATAAATAACCTTTTATTGTATTTCTGTGCCCAGCTTAGTTCTTGCTAGTGACACCCTCTCCACTGACACTTTCAGTATCATATTCAAATTGCCTCATCTGCCCTTCAGGGCTTTTTTCCTGGTGGATTTTCTGGTGGCGGTTCTTCCCTAGGAGCACCTATAGCTCTGCCAGCACTTGCCCTGGGGCTGCCTTTCGTCTCCTGTTGCTGACAGTTCTGAACTCTTGTTTTGCATCCTTCCTGCAAGTTTGAAACAGTCTTTTTCCCTTAATGAAGCTATCAACTTTGCTTTTTTTTTTCCTCAAGGTTTTTGATTAAGCTCTGCATTGTTAGCAGTTTGCCTTTTCTCTCCAGATCTTGATAGCTATGGAAAAAACTAGAACCATGTTGACATAAGAATAGAGATGACTCCAGTAGAGCAAAACTTTGCCATGTTTGACTCCCAATCACTTGCTTTTTGCAATTCCTCCTCTTTTTAGTGCTGGAGGCTACAGTAAAGTATAGCTGCACTTCCAGAGGCCTGTGGCACTATGCTATGGTTAGGAGGAAGCACCGGCTAGATCACAGTGCCATGCTGTTCTCCCAGGCCACTGGTAGAAACAGGGTGGCTGGGACAAACCAGGCAAAATCTCTGTGGAAAGATCGGCCCATAAACTGTGGGTCGGATGCCTCGACATAACATGTTAATTCATTCCGGAGCTCTTGTAGTCTGTCTTACCTGAAGTGGCATATATTCTGAGGTCTTTTCCTGCATAGTGCTTCTGTGTGAAGTGCTCTATAGGTAAGAGACCTCCATCCCTTGCTGGTGCAGCACAGAGTGGTGCAGTGGTGTAAACGGTAAGAAAGGATGCAAGAGTTACTGCAGATGTTTGCTCTTTATTTGAACTCTGTCACCACACAGTGTTTCAGTCCTTGTCCCCTGGTTTCTACTTTATTACTCTTCCAAGTCTATTGCCTGTGTTTAATAGCTTAACCTGTTCTATTTTTTTGGTCAGTTAGTTTTACTTTTGTCTTTGCAGTATTGGATCAAATGAAACACCTACTTTATTCATCTTGTCTCCTACCACTGCCCTGTAACCTTTATTCCTCTTTTATTAGTACTTTTGCTCTTCTGGGACTGGGTTGACCAACGCCTCTTTCTTCTGGAAAATGCTTTCATAAGTTGCCTTGAAATGTGGACTCATTCCCAGCTCTTTATGGAAGCATAGGCCTAAAAGAGAAAATAAAAGCACTTTGGAGAGTCTCATACAATATCTAGGTGTGTTCACTCCTTTAGCATAGTGGGCTATTGCAATATTTGACCACCAGTTTCAGTGTGATTGATTAATTTGCTGATTGTAAGGGTAGACTATGTTAATCTCCTGTTGTGATTGACTCATACACGCATTTCACTGTGGATTTTCTCTTTTGTGCTTAGTGTGTTCATTTGCATGCCATGTTTCCTGCAAGGATAGCGCACCTCAGGTCTGCCCTATACCCCCTGAGCAAGCCAAAAGGCCTCTTGGAGTAGATGTGCAAAGAGGAATAGGAACCGCCTATAAAGGTTATGTCAAGGTAAGAGTCTTTTGTTCTTGCACAAGAGAATGCTACTGAACTTCACCTACAGCTGTGCAGCTTGGAAACTAAGTATGTTTAAACAGATCTCCTAAGCTGTGCTCAAGCCTTAAGGCTTTGTGTGCTATCTGTGTAACTTATTTAACCTTCATTGCTTTAGATGTGGGAGAAACGGTTGGTTTTACTACAAGAGCTAAAGGTTAGTAGATTAGTAGCTACAACGTTCATAAGCAGCAGGGACGGGGGGAACGGGAAGCGTGCTTTAAAGGAAGAATGTCTGTCATTGTTCACGTAAGCATAACAGAAAAGGTAAACTGTCCTGCCGTTTTGATATTTGTGGAATATACAAGCCCCATTGTTTGTACTAATGCTACTCAATATATTTATTAAACTGTAACAGGGAATAGTTGAACTTAAGTGAGGAAAAATGATTGCTTGATTACCTGACATTTTTCACTCTGTTTTGAAGGGCAAGTAGAATGTGTTCTAATTCCGTTGATCTAAGTATAAGCTTTTCTAAATGTCCCTGATTTCTGTGTCTGCTGCATGTGCTTACCTTTAATAAGCAATCAGTTATTTATACGCAGGTCCCAAAGCCTACAGGAGTTAAGAAAGGGTGGCAGAGGGCTTATGCAGTTGTCTGTGACTGTAAACTGTTCTTATATGATGTGCCTGAAGGAAAATCCACCCAGCCTGGAGTTGTTGCAAGTCAAGTCTTGGATCTCAGGTTTGTACTAGTATGACAGAGTAGAAATCCTCTGTGTTTCTTATCGAACAGGAATATTTGTAGTACAAGAGAAACTTTTAGATCACGAGAGCTGTGGTCAGAGAATGGCTGTGTGTTCTGGATGCAGACTGCAGCTAGGTTTATGCTGAATGAGTTGGCTCAACAGGAAGTCGCATGAGTGACTGTATAGTCACTAATGTTTACAGTATTAGCATGCCTCTTCCTAGAATTCCATATGCATACATGGAAAACAAATAGACTTTGGTATATTGGTTTTTCCGCTGCACTCTGACCTCAGGAGTGAGTCACAGATCATCCCATAGTCAATAATTTCAGGAACATCAGAAAAACTGTAGTAGTCTTCAGAAAAGCACCAATTAATTTACCATGCAAGTGGCTCTGGCCCTGCCTTTTCACAGGAGTTATGTTTTCATGGTGAACCGTTTAAACCACAGAACACTGTCTACATAAGATCTGAGACTTTCATTGATCAGAGTAACCAAGAAGGTTGGTTTTTTATTTCAATTTATGGAAATATCAAGGAAGTGTAATACCGTTTAATGTTATGGCACCTTCTGTCTCTGTGAAGTTTGCTTTACAAGCACCTTGATTTATATTTTTTCCAGACAGTAGTACCGTGGGGTTGCACCAGAACTGCTGTTCTGTTCTCGCCTTTATTCTCTGACAGCCATCAGTGTCAGCTCTCTCTGAATTGCTGGCAGTGGGAGCGGGAACACGGATGTATGGCAAATAACAGCATTCACGTCAGTACATTGCTTGAAGCAACTCACCCAGATATTATACCAACTGTCCCATGCTTTATCTGCTTACTGTAGCTGCCTCTTTGAGTCTGTCTTCTGAGGGTTCTTAAATGTGTTAATAGACATTAACCACCACAGCTATGAATTCTAGCATCGTCAAGTTTCAGGCATTAGTGTCATCTTCACACTAAAATTGGCAATTATGGTGATCGACTTGGTCAAATTCAGTTTAAAAAGGCTTGTGTAGACAGGCCCTCTGGGGGCAAAGAACTCTGAAATGCAAAAGTTGTTCTGATGTCTGTTTATTTTACTGTAATAGAGAATAAAATCTAGCTGTTTTGAAAACCCTTATTTGAATCCCACAAACTATAATTATGTTGCCAAGAGCTTTTTTATGTGATTTTTCTTTTTTTCCAAAGGCCCTTCTCTTACTACACATTGAGGTATGAATTATTCATTTCTAATGTGTCTGCTGGGCTGGAAGAGCAATATTTTTGCTGCTAATTGTAGAATAGGTGTGGTCGGTAAACCAAAACTACACAAAGCCACCCCACTTAACTTCAGGTGGACCGAGTTACACGTACTGAATGCTGTAGAAACAGAACTAAGGCTTGTGAGTCGTTTGGATCGAGGATGGTTAGAGCATAACAAAGCAGTGATGGCCGTTGTGACCTCTGTGCGGTGTTAGGAGATTGCAGCCTGTTGAAACAGTTGCGATATCCGTTAGATTTTGCTGAATGACGTTAGTGTGTGCAATGGATGTGATTCTCGTGCTCTCTTTCTTACTAGAGATGAAGATTTTTGTGTGAGCTCTGTCCTAGCATCGGATGTAATACACGCGACTCGTAAAGACATCCCTTGTATATTCAGGGTATGGTTACTGATTTACTCTTAGAGAAAATAAAATTTGTTTTCACAGTGAAGTGTGTTATTCATATTTAATGTTTATTAAGTCATACAAAAGCATAAGAATTTACAAGGGGGGCTTAAATTTGTAGAAAAACAATATTCTACTCCTCTTACAACTGAATTGTAAAGAAGAAAGTTCTCCTTTTGCTCCTTCCTTTATATATAAAGTTTAGCTTTTCATTGGTTTTTGGCTTCTTGTTATTACAATTCAGTTGCTTTAGTACAGTTTTGTCTTCTCTTCCATTGGTATTGCCAGAACCCTTTTTTTACTTCTTGGCTTTGGAGGACTCTGGCTTTAGGAACTGGTGCTGTAACAAAGTAGGCTGAAGCTGGGTTGTGCTAACTGGTTTTAGTTTGCCGTGTATTGTCTTATATAAAAAACCCCACATTTTAAATTTTTATTTCCTTAATTACATATTTAGGTATTGTAGAAAAAAATTAGAATAAGAGAAAATAATTAACTTAGTTATAATCTCATGTATGTTCTATCTGAGTGCTGAATTACTTAGTTCTTAACAGAAACTTCTTTCCTAGTTTTTTTTGTGAATTATATTTCACCTGGAATTTTAAAGTACAGAGATGAGTGTGTCAATAGCCAATATCTATAATCCTTTGCATTTGAATACAGAAACTAATTGTTTTCAGCATCTCTGATTCTCAGTCACTTGTGATCGAATTGGTGAATGTGGAAGCCAGAGCTGACAGTCACATGCGATCCCAATCGTTTAGTCCTTTAGGGTTGTACTTAGGTTGTGTCTTGGCTACTCAAATGCTTCTATGGCTTTGCTTTTCCACTTTTTTATAGAAGTATTTTCTGCAGTGGATTTTCATCCTTTAGTTTTCCACTACTTTTACTTTCATTTTCATCTTACTTGTTTCTAAATGTTGGGGTTTTTTATTCCCGTCTGCCTGTTCTTTTCTCAGATTAGCAAATGTGGGATACTGTGGGAAAGGACTTCTGAGGAGAGAAAATGAGCTGTGCAGAATGGTGGTTGATCTGTTCAAGAACAAGGCATCCATACAGTTCAGCCTGCCTGACTTGCTGCTCTAATTTTTGCCTGCAGTTTTTAACTGAAAGGGTATCTAAGAAAAAAGACAACCCTGTTGTCAAATATCCCAATGTAAGAACACTTGTGTGAACAGACATGACAAAATGTCTCCGTGGTTTGATCAGATTATACCCTGCTAAAGAGATCTGATGAATTAATTAGAAGCCCAGTGTGTGAGTATACCTAGATACCATGTTGACAAGCACCAGAGAAGATGCTGCCAAAGTCCATCTCTTTTCTCAGTTTTATGTCCTCCTTAAAAAGAAGGAATTTCTAAAACTGGAAACCAGTAATTTCTAATGCAAGGGACAGTATTTTCTCAATTTCATTTAATTCTAGATTTGCATCTTGCTGACATAAAGACATAGAGTGGCTTCTACACAACAGTTAAAACTTAGTTTACATCATCTGTGTAAAAATGTGGTCCTTCTTTCCTATCTGTTATTTCACGTAACACATGATGATGTTGGTGGCCCACCAAAGACAGATTTTAATTTCTTTTGGATCTTGCGCCAGCAGAAAGCAATAGCAGAATGCTGCCAAACACTAAAATATTGCCACCTCTGACCCCCCCATGAAATCAAGAAGAACAACTTGTCTCAGGCTCAGATGTCTGAACATCTCTTCTTGGTAATCAGATTTTAAAGCTGGATGTTAGACTGGTCTGGCATCTAGACACTGCAGTCTAAGGGCTGCCATTTATACATTTTTAAAAATAGTGTAAAGTGTCTGTGGTGGTGTTCTTCCACAGTAGCAGTTTGAGTTAAGAAGCCTTGAGTTTCATATTGTAGGTATGTAGCATGAATAACACTAGCTATATTATTACCAACTTCCCCCATTTTTTTTCACACTGCCTTCAAAAGATTGAGGAGTAATAAATGGTGGTACTTCAAAGGGAAAACCATAGCTGAAGTCTGGTTTGGTTTTCTTTTGTTTTCAAATTTAGAAATATTATCCATTATGCCTTCATCCATCTTTAAAATATTAATGCTTAGTTACAGTTTAGACGTGAACGAAGCTTGATGCAGAGTAACAAGAGCTATGAGCAATTGCAAACTACTGAGTTCTTTTCCTACTGCTCTTCACTTTCATCTGACTTGAGGAGTTCGGACTTTGACATCCTATTGTCCCAAGATTACTTTCAGATACATTTTTTTCTTTAAGATTCATGTTACTGCTTAATTCACTCCTTCAGGAAGTGTGTGTTGCATAACCACATCAGCCATCTTTGTGGTGATTTTCTTATCAACGCATGTAGGCTGAAGGTGTGTCATGCCATACACTTACAGCCTTCAGTTTTGCTTTTTTGCACCTTTTGCTGCTTTTTTTTCCTGTTTAACTATTGTTGTTAGAAAAGCCTGGTGTGAGGGCTGATACCTGCTGATGACCTGTTTGTCTGTGACTGAAAGCGTAGTTCCCATAATCTCACAACCCTTCAATTTCTTCATATGGAACACAATATCAGTGTTAAGAACTAGTAAATGCATACTTTGGGCATTTCCCAAAAGTTCCTGGATAGTTTTTCTGTTCAGTACAGATTCTGCTTAGAGGAATGATATAGGACAATTTACCAGAAAATAAAGTGAAGCCATTGTGATTTTCTGCTAACATGACGGAGTCGAAGAATACTTCAGTCTCAAAAGATTGTTTTGATCCAGAGCTTTTAATGAAGATATGATGTGCTCTTCCCCCTGGACAAATATTTTTAGGTACCAAAATCAAAATCTAGAACCGATCATAGCAATGCCATTGGGTTTAAATGCGTCTGACTGTGTTTTCAGTAAGTTATTAAAAGACGGTGAGGGAAGGGATCAGGACAAATTCTGGCATGCTGCTGTAATTCCACTTCAGAGCAAGAAGGAACCTTTTGCTGGCATATATTGGTTATGGTAGGAAAGGAATGTAATGTTCCTTGCCCTTATTTTAGGATTCAGAACGATTAAGCAAGACTGAGGACTTTTAAACAAAACCACTGAGGCTTGTGCATTTTTCCCGAGCACTGCAGCCGTATCAGCCATGTGCTGTGTTGCATACCACTCGGCTACATCATCGCATTTTTGTGAAAAAGCCTGTTTCACTTCCACGATTCTGTGAGGTGTATAATACTGACAAAAAGGACTTTTATTACTCTTACTAATTTTGCTTTCTCTGTCTGTTAAAAGGTGACAGCTTCTCTCTTAGGTTTGCCTTCGAAGTCTTGTTCTCTACTGATCCTGACAGAAAATGAGAATGAGAAGAGAAAGTGGGTTGGAATCCTGGAAGGCTTGCAGTCTATCCTGCACAAAAACAGACTGAAAAACCAGGTTGTGCATATTCCACAAGAAGCCTATGACAGTACACTGCCTCTTATTAAAGCGAGTTTAGCTGCTGCTATTGTAGGTATGTTTGTTTTAGCTTTTATAGGTGTGTGAGGGTTGTTGGAGCTTCTAGATGGGCTTCTGTGATGAGAGCACTGACACCTTGAAATAAATTCCTCGGCTGAATTCCTTCATTGGAATTTAATAATGGGGGAAACACTTATCTTGCATTGATATTCAAATTTCTTCATACACTCAGAGTGAATGCCACCGTTTAGTTGTTTAGCAGGTTGTTTCAGCAGTACGGTATATATCTTCCATAGCATGCGTGACTGCCTGAACTTAAGCAAAATTGATTTGCTGTTGAAAATACATTTGTCCAGAAATTTTTTTCTAGCTTGTCAAAGCAAACAGTCTGTTTTAAAGATAAGATTAAGCATAGCTGAATTAATAGCCACCTTTTTTTTTTTTCCTTCCTGGTTTAGATCGAGATAGAATAGCAATTGGTTCGGAAGAAGGACTGTATGTGATAGAGGTGACCCGTGACGGTAAGTTAGGCCATAATGCGTGCGGTAATTACATACAGAATAATGAGCTCCATAACTTCTAGTGCTGTTATAGTATAGGCCCTTCATGTATAGTAAGTATTAAGCACTCAGTTAATTGATGAGAAGGAAAAGTGAATGTGAGATACAAACACTAATTTGGTCATTATCGTTACATTCAGTTGACTGGCTGAAATTAAAGGGATGGGTTACTGGGCATATTCTGACACCTTCTCACCTTAACTGTGCTCCCACAGCAGGCAGCAAAATGCTTCAGCACGCAGAGCACTGGCAGCACACACAGCGACGGTTGATGAATAGTGAATTATCAGACACTTACTAAATAGAGCTTGAATTGAGTGAGAAAAACTCGACATGGGAGCAGGCTTGCTCCAACCTACACCATCAGAGGACTTAAACTGCCAGGAATTAGGAGTTAGACAGTGCAACCAACACAAGAGTTTGTAGGCTTTCCATTAAATCTGCCATGTGTCATTGTCCTTTTCTTCCAGATATTTGACAGCCACTCACATTCTGTTTCAGACTGATGGTGGCCAAAGCAAATGCCTTGTTCTCCCTTTCCATGATCTCTTTATTTTTCTGACCCCATGCTTCCTCCTGAACCTACTTTTTCTGTTCTGCTCTTAATACACTCTGCCCTCTGCTTTGGGGAAAGTGGGATCAATTTAGCCTGTTCCTTCTAAAGACTTACTGTGTCTGTTCCAGAAATTCACACAGGTACCACAACGGCGTGTGTGGCGTGGTCACTGGGCAGCACAGTCACACCTCTCTGTCACTGAATCATTAGGCATCACAGCTAGGGCCCAAGGGTAGCACTTTTCCCTTGGACCTGATACACAGAGCACAGGTACAAATAACAATGGGAGTTGTGCCTTGGTGTGGTGGGGAAAGTGTGGAGACCAAAAGGATTGCTAGCACATGAGCATGGCGCTTGTTTGGGGTCAGTCCATACAAAATGCATTTTTAAACATGGAAAAGCAAACAAGAAGTTTGGTTAATTTTGCCATCTGCTTCCAAAATAAGATACTCTTATTTTGACAAGCAATGAACAAAAAAATGAAACATCTAGTTGAGTTAAACAGAATTTATAGAAGTAATGTATTTCTAAGAAGCAGTGTGGATGTTATATACAATAATATACTATGGTTTATCCTCTCCTGAGTTACCATAGGACGTATTAGTGCTTTCTGTCTGACTTCAGAAACAACGAACATACCTTGTGAAATCCATGTTTCCATATAACTCCCGAGGCACTCTAAATTTAGACAAATCTAAGTCCATACTTTTGGGGGTATAAGAACTAACAACCTTGGCTCTCTGGTGGGATTGTTTCTAACAAAATGCCTAATGCTTTCTTCATCTGTATATATAACCTGTGAGCTTATGTTCTTCTGAAGTCTTTAACTACCCGGGAGTTAACAACGTTGAGGTCAGTCACATAGATTTGTAAAATTAAAAGGTTCTTGGGTCCTTTTCCAGCTTTGGAAAAGTTACTGGGACATTCCTGAAATATCCCTCAGACTGTTTTTAGTCACTGTCCTTCCAATTTCAAAAAAGACATTTCTTTAAATTTAACTTGATGGAAGAATTTGAATTTCCTTTTTCAGTGCAGTTTAGTTTGTGGCTATTTGAAGTTTGGATTAGAGTTGTGCTAAAACTTGCATTTCAATGTAAAATAAAGCAGTGAATACAGGTTTTTAAAGTCTTACTTGACTTTCAAAATCAGATGAAGTCAGGGATGTGGTTTTGGGGTAAAAAGCAAAATGTTAATGCTTCCTCTTGCTTAGAATAAGCCATTGCCCAATTCCAGGAGAAACTGCAGATATTTGAAATTCTTTTTAGCAGTGATAAATGCCATTCCTTTGAGTAAACTTCCAGGGATCACCATTCTGTAAGTACTTAGATATAAACATAACTTTAGATGCAAGTAATTCCAGAGATTCCAGTACAGCAAGTTATGCCTTTAATTTGAAAGGTCATTTCATAAAGGAACAATTATCTGCATCACCGTGTCATATATAAATGTGAAAATGAATTATCAATTTTGGTTTTAAGCTAAAAGATGTTTTGCAGGAGTCTTCTGTGGCCAGTTCCTGTGTGTGAATAGCATTTTCATAAATCATAACCTCTTTTTCATTTTATGGCAGCTGTAATTTTCAGTGTTAATTAACTGCCAGCTGCTTATATCAAAGGTCTTTGGTCAGAACATCACATAGTTCTTGGTGAATAAACTAAACTGTAGGCTGCAGTTGGAGCTGGGGGGGGGAATCTTTGTGGCAAAATTTCAACAGCTGGTTATTTCATAGAACATTTCTTCAGACATCATCTATTTGTGCAAGTGGGGGAACGCCACAAAAGCACTTGGCTTTGTGATCTAAACAGCCAAAGTCTTGTTACCAAGTTTACAGCATTTGGTAACTTGGCTATATTACTCAGCTATTACTGAAAAAATGCATACCATTTCCAGTTAATATTTTTTTATTATAGTTCACAAATATTTTGAATGCATTCAGCTAACAGAAAAATCTAAGTGACATTTTAATATAATTGATTTATGCATATTGTGTTTCCTAGTTTGAAATTGTGTCATCTCTGCTATTTGTGCCCCATGAAATACTCACTTCTTCCTTGAAAGCACCTGTGCACCCACGATCCCCAAAGCACAAACCGCACCTTCAAACAGTGAAACCCCCCAGCTTCCATGGGTAGCCTGACTAGCCCGTACTGTGGGGCAGCTTTTCTTAGTACCTTTCCTAAACCTCTGTTCCTGCACCTTAAGCCCATGCCTTCTTATCCTTTCCCCATCACACACAGTACTTTTTGCCTTTCCATATAGGTGTTTTAACACCCAGTTTTCCAATGGTACAGCATTTGGTATCCTCAGTTATCAGCATTAAGTACTTTCTATTTCTTCTCTTTGTGTTGTGCTAATTTGGTCTGCCTCCATAATTTACTGGAGATACTGATATTTTCCTGAAGGTGGGACCTGTTTCAGAAGATACAGCATCTTGTGGTGTATAGATAGTTCAGCTTTTATTATAATTTAAAAATTCTCCATTTTTCCCAGATGCTAAGCAGCCTTTTCCTGCAAAATGTTGCTGAGACTTCGTATCGATAGAGTTACAGGAATGCTTTGTTTCGTTGTTTGTTCTGAGATTTAATAACAGCATCAAGCATGTGTAATAAGCGCTCTTTCTTACCTGGTGTGTGTCTGTGTTTAGATTCATTTTCAGACATCAGGATGTAACACTGCAATGTTCCCAAGCCTGATGGTTTTCTTGTTTAACTTATGGCAGCTCTTGCTTCCTTTGCAGTGATAGTCCGAGCTGCTGACTGCAAGAAGGTGTACCAGATAGAGCTTGCTCCCAAAGAGAAAATTATCATCCTCATCTGCGGTCGGAACCATCACGTTCACCTTTACCCCTGGGCCTCTCTGGATGGGTCGGAAGGAAACTTTGACATTAAGCTTGCAGAAACTAAAGGCTGCCAACTGATTACAACTGGAATGCTAAAGAAGAGTTCTTCAACTTGTTTGTTTGTGGCTGTCAAACGACAGGTTTTTTGCTATGAAATTCACAGAACTAAACCTTTCCACAAAAAATTCAGTGAAATCCAGGCTCCAGGAACTGTACAGTGGATGACAGTGTTCAAGGACAAGCTCTGTGTTGGCTACCAGTCTGGGTTCTCTCTGTTGACCATCCAGGGAGATGGACAATCTATAAATCTGGTAAATCCTAATGACCCCTCGCTTATCTTCCTCTCACAGCAGTCTTTTGATGCCCTTTGTGCTGTGGAGCTCAGTAATGAGGAATACCTGCTTTGCTTCAGCCATATGGGAGTATACGTCGATTCGCAAGGTCGAAGGTCACGCATGCAGGAACTAATGTGGCCTGCAACTCCTGTTGCCTGTAGTATGTATATGTTTTTCTGTTGCCATATCCCTGTTGCTGCTTTACTTGTCTAAAAAATAATCAGCATTGTATTCTATTTTGCTTCAGTTTGTCTTTCAATATCTACAGTTTAAGTTTTGATGAGATAACAGGTTACATAGTTCTCCCTGATGGTAGTTTTGGACTTGGCGATCTCCTGGGCTGAGACCCTGAATGCTGCAAGAAAAGAAGCTCTGTCTTGTTACAGGACACAGAAGAAGGAGTGCAAAATAACTTTTACGGAGGGTGGTCCTGGATGCAGGACAGTGCAAGACTACCAGTCTGTGAAATTCTGTAAAGACTTTTGCTCCCCTAAAGTGTGTAAATGTCTAGTTGCCTGTAGGACGTCTTCTGTGTCCTGTACTCAAAGTACAATAGAAAGTTGAAGAAGAAATGTAACTGCCGCTCTAAACGTTCATAAAGATAACAAAATAAGAGGTAAAAATATTTCTTTGGTAGAATAGGTAGCAATTTTTCTCCTTTTGGTTTTATTTTTAGGGGGAGAATTTCCAAAAATATTGTAGGCAAGTGGAGGGTACTTTTTCAACTGCTCTGCTCACTTCAGGAGCATTGGTTTATCAGCTGTTTAGGATAGAAGCACATGCAGAGCATTTTTCAGTATTTGATAGTCAAAGGCAGTTCATGATAAGACAGGTACACTCTTCACTGGGTTGAAAACTGGCTGGATGCCTGCTCCCAGAGAGTGGTGGTGAATGGAGTGAAGTCCAACTGACGACCAGTCACGAGTGGTGTTCCCCAGGGGTCGGTGCTGGGACCCATCCTCTTCAATATCTTTGTTGACGATTTGGATGAGGGAATTGAGTGCACCCTCAGTAAGTTTGCAGACGACACCAAGCTGGGGGGAAGTGTCGATCTGCCGGAGCGTAGGATGGCTCTGCAGAGGGACCTGGACAGGTTGGATCGCTGGGCAGAGGCCAACAGGATGAGGTTTAATGTGGCAAAGTGCTGGGTCCTGCACTTTGGCCACAACAACCCCAGGCAGCGCTACAGGCTGGGAGCGGGGTGGCTGGAAAGCTGTGTAGAGGAAAAGGACCTGGGGGTGTTGGTTGACGCTCGCCTGGACATGAGCCGGCAGTGTGCCCAGGGGGCCAAGAAGGCCAACGGCATCCTGGCCTGTATCAGGAATAGTGTGGCCAGCAGGAGCAGGGAGGTGATC